>CAUYQG010202717.1:0-15849 GCA_963574415.1 Tarsius wallacei | reverse complement strand
AAAGAAAGAAAGAAAGAAAGAAAGAAAGAAAGAAAGAAGGAAAGAAAGAGATGAAATTCATTTTTATTAGATATTTTATTTAAACCAACATACCTGAATGTTACCATTTTAACATGTAATCAATATCAAACAATTACTAATGCCCTATTTTACATTCTTTTTTTTTCCCTTTTGGACTAAGTCTTTGAAATTGTTGTACAAGTATAGAGTGCCCCAATTCAGTTGCTACACTTTTATTGAAAATATTTGATCTGTATTTAGATCTCATACAATTTATGGTTGAAAAGTAGATTTGCATACTCAAGTTGTTCCAAACACAAAGTTTTGCAATAGCTGAATACAGTATTAGTTTTCGAGCTTAAATTTAAATTAATTAAAAGTAAATAAAATGCAAAAATTCAATTACACGGTCGCATTTGCCACATTTTGGTGCTCGGTAGCCACATTTGACTATTGGGTTGAGCAGGGCGGGCAGAAAAAGGGTGTGGTCGGCAAAAGGTTCCAGGCAGGGCTTTAGAGCCATGGTGGCATGTGAGCCAGGCTGTCAGGGATCAGGATTGTGTTAACGGGGAAGGAAAATATGTCAAATACACAAAACAGCGTGGACAGGAAGAGGCAGATTCTGCTGGCTGCCCACCCAATATCTGTACCCTCTTTTTCCTTAGCAACTCAGCTTTGATTTTGTTAGGAGTGGAAATAGACCACATTTTGAAAACTATATTTCCCAGCTTCCTTTGCAGATACTGTTGCCAAAACTTTCTTTCTTTCTTTTCCTTCCTCCCTTCCTTCTTTCCTTCCTTCCTTCTTTTTCTCTCTGTTTTTCTTTCTTTCTTTCTTTTCTTTTCTTTCTTTCTTTCCTTTCCTTCCTTCCATCTTTCTTTTCTTCTTTCTCCCCCCCCCCACTCCTCTCTCTCTCTCTCTCTCTCTCTCTCTCTCTCTTTCTTTCCTTCTTTCGAGTCGGGGTCTTGCTCTGTCACCCAAGCTGGAGTGCAATGGCACAATCACGGCTCATAGCAGCCCAGACCTTCTGGGCTCAGACAATCCTTCCACCTCAGCCTCTCTAGTAACTGGGACTACAGGGACATGCCACCATGCCCGGCTAATTTTTTGATTTTTGTGTAAAGATGAGTCCTCGCTTTTTGTCCAGGATAGTCTTAAACTCCTGGGCTCAAGCAATTCTCCTGCCTCAGCCTCCCAAAGTTTCTGGGATCACAGACGTGAACCACCATGCCCAGCCCCGTTTCATATTAATTGTATGTGGAAAGTAGTTGGGTGGAGCTTCCAGGAAAGCACCTTAAAAATTGAGGTTGACTCAGCTGAGACACCCTTTAACCCTCCTCTTATCATCCTTCTTCATGCCTGGAATGAAGATACGATGGCTGGAGTTGCAGCAGCGATTTTGTGACCTTGATCATGGAAACCAAGCTCTAAATAACAGCAGGAAGACAGAATGAAGATGGGATGTTGATTTGGGGGACACACCATGCCAGCTTTGGACTTCTTTTTAAGTGAGAAGAAAAGAAACCTTTACTTTGTTTAATGCGATGTCATTTCAGATCTCTCTTACTAACAGCCAATCACAATTCCTAACTGATACGGTTGTCCAAGTGGCAGGAGAAAAGCAAATAGTTTGGTGTGACTGGTACTATACTTGATAAACAAAGCACCCTAGGAAAATTATTTGTTCATTATTCATTTATTGAATGCTGTTCACAGGGTTTATAATGTATGTATTCATCACTGCAATACCATTTTGTAGATAAGGAAACTGAGAAAGAGATGTTAAGCAACTAGGTCAAGGTCGCAAAGCTAGCAGGTAGTGAACCTGGGCTTTGGGTCCAGGCAGTTTGACCCAAGCTCTGCTGTCTTAAGGGGAAGTCAAGGAGTTATGACTGAGTAATGTGAAGGTGCTGGGACTGGCTTGGCATGAATGTTCAGATCTCACTCGTCCGGTGTCCTCAGGCCCCTGTGGGCCTCTACCACCAGCCTCTGCTCATCTACTTGGGTTCGCCAGGCCAAGGTGACTGCACCTGGACTCTGGCCAGCCTCCTGGGATCTGCTGTTGCTTTCAGGGAGGTGCCTCTTGACTGCATATCATGGTCACCATACCTTGCGATGGGTGCCAGCTCGCCGGCTTACTCCCAAGCTGTTTGATCCTGCGGGGACTCTCTCATTTGGGCTCCAAGTGCAGGGGGCTCCCGGGGGGGGTGGCCCACAGCATACAGGCCTGGAGTCAGTCTTGCTCGGCTGTTGTTCAGCGGATCGGCATCGATGTGCACACTTGGTTTCTACTCTGATTGGCAGCAGCCATGCTGTGCCAGTTATTAAAGATTTTTAATATTACCCCAGCCTGGGTTGTAAACTCTGCCTCTTAGCAGTTATGTGATCAGGAGCAAGCCACTTCACCTCTGAGTTTTAATGTGCTCATCTATAAAATGGGAATATAACGCCCTGGGGTCATCAAGAGAGCAAAGTGAGACAGGAACTGTAAAGGATTCGGTCGTGAGCTTAGCTCCCTGACTGTGTGTGGTGACGGGCGGTCACTGTATTATCCAGCTATGGTGTTTCAACTCTGGGGTGCGGGCAGGTCCATGCCCGGCTTCCCGGTTGCCACTGAAGGGTAAGGGGCATCCTCGATGTTGAACAACTGCACGATGCTGGTTCTCAGCTTTGGTCTGGGATGATGGAGGGAACACTGGGCTTGAATCTAGCTGTTCTGGGGTCTGGTTCCGGCTCTGCTGCGAGTGTGGGCAAAGTCGCCCATGCTGTCACTGGGCGGCTGTCAGTGGACTCTGCAGATGGGAGAAGCTGAGTGGCTGGGACCTCAGGACCCATAGAGCGGGAAGAAGTATAGGTCGTGGGCGTGGGGCCTAGGGATGGAGAGAGTCCTCCCTCTCGCTCTCTCACTCTCGCTCTCTTTTTTTTTTTTTTGAGTTGGAGTCTTACTCTGTCGCCCGGCTGGAGTGCAGTGGCACGCTCCCGGCCACCACAGCCTCGACCTGCTGGGCCCCAGCGATCCTTCTGCCTCAGTCTTCCAAGTAGCCGGAACTATAGGCACGCACTATATTAGGCAAGCCCGGCTAATTTTTAAATTTATTGTAGAGATGAGGTCTCGCCAAGTTGCCCGGGAGGGCCTCGAACCCGTGGGCTCAGGCAATCCACTAGCCTCTGCCTCCCAAAGTGCTGAGATGACAGGCTGAGCCATCGAGCCCAGTCGAGGGCCCTCTCTTAAAGATGGAGTCTTGCTTTGTCGTCCAGACTGGAGTGAAGAGGCGTGATCATGGCTCACCGCACGAGCCTCAAACTTCTGGGCTTGAGCCTGGCTTTTTTTTTTTCTTTGTAATGATGGGATCTCACTATGTCGCCCAGGCTGGTCTCAAACTCCTGGTCTCAAGTGATCCTCCTGCCTCAGCCTCCCAAAGTGCTGGGATTACAGACATGAGCCATCATGCCGGACTGAAGCGTTCTCTCTTAAAGGAGACCAGTCCTCGCAGTCTGGGGTGTAAAGGGAGGCCTGAGGTCAGTCCTTGCAGCCTGAGAACTTTGTAAAGGAAAGGGAGATAGAAACGAACATTTGTATTGTGAGCCAGACTCTGTCTACATATTATCTTACTTAATTTTTGTAAAACAGCTCAAAAAAGGCACTTTGTCCCCATTTTACAGGGCAGGAGAATAAAGCCCAGAGAGGAAGGTGACTTGAGCAAGGGTCACAGAGCAGGGAGGCCACAGAACCAGAATTCAAACCCAGGTCTGACTGTCCATGGGGTTGTCTTTTCGGTTCCTTGAACGGTGCTCACCGTCGGCCCATCTCAGGGTTTTTTCTTGCATAATAAGCTTCTCCTCCGCCTGGAATTTTCTCTGCCTTCCCCAGCTGCTTCCCAGGCTGGCTCCTTCTTGTCCCGCAAGCCTCGGTTTAAACATCAGCCTTTAAGGAGGCCAGCCACACCCGACAGCGTTGTTCTCTCCCATTGAGCTGCTCACTGTGTCACAAGTTGTGATCACTTATTAACTTTTTGTTTGCTTCCTTTATCGAGACAAGGGCTTTACTTTCAAGGAGCTCACAGTTAAATGGAGAAGAAAAGCACCGAACCCAGAAACAAATAATTATCTAGGGTGGTGAAAAGTGCTGAGAAGAAAATAAAACAAGGCAACGGGAGAGAAAGTGACAGGGATGGGGAGGGAAATGCAGATGGAAGGCTTCTCTGAGGAGGTGATGTTGATGATCTGAGAGTTGAGAAGGAAAGTCATATGATAATCCAGGGAAACAGTGCTCCAGGTAGAGGAAACAGCTCGGTCAAAGGTCCTGGAGTGCAAATGATTTCAGTGTGTTCAAGAGACAGAAAGAAGCCAAGTGGCTGGAACTTGGTGGCCCAGGGGAGGCTGACAGGAGCTCAGTGAGACAAGGCCAGGGACCAGATCCTTTAAGGCCTTAGAGACGGAGACAAGGAGTTGGTTCGTTGTTTCTGGTTTCTCTCCTAATAAACCGTGAGCTCCAGGAGGGCAGGGACCTTGATGGTATTGTTCACCACTGTGTCCCTAGATGCTAGCTCAGAGCTTGACACATGGCAGGTGCTCAGTAAATATCAGCTGAATCAGTGAATGAATGTGTCACCACCCTGCCTCCTATACCCTCTTGATACTGCTCTGTTGTCCAGGTTGGAGTGCAGTGACATGATCATGGCTCATTCCAGCCTCGACCACCTGGGCTCAAATGATCCTCCTGCCTCAGCCTTCCAAGTAGCTGGGATTACGTGGAAGCATTCACCACCACGCTTGGTTAATTTTTTGTTATTTTTTGTAGAGACAGGGTCTGGCTGTGTTGCCCAGGTTGGTCTTAAACTCCTGGCCTTAAGCAATCCTCAGCCTCCCAAAGTGCTGGGATTACAGATGTGAGCCACAGCGCCTGGTCCTTGTGTGTTTGGGGCATTTCTTTTCCTCCTGGCCTTTCTGCCTTCCTCTTGGGGCTCTGTTCACCCCAAGCCCGAGTTCTGAGAATGCACCCCCCTCCAGGGTGCCTACTCACAAAAGCTCAAGGGTCCTCTTTCAGGGTGTGCTGCTGTGAACAGCACACAGCAAAGGCTCCCAAAGCTTTAAGATATCACATGGTGGATGGACCTGTGGGCCCAGGTGTCCATGCTCACATACACGCGTACACTTGGGAGTCCTGGTGTCCCCTTGGATCACACAAGAAAGCCACCCCGACCCTACAGCTGTAGGAAACTCGGTCACATCAATAATTCCTGTGACTTGCGCTCCCGATGCCCGAGGGAGCCAGGAATTAGCTTTGCTAGAAGCGGCCTGGGAAATGTTTGGAACTCATGGCGAGAACCCTCTAGACTCAAGGTGCCATTGGCATTGGGTGCTCACTGCCAGAGCTTACACCTGTTAGCTGTTGGGTGGTGTTTACAAACAGGGGACACCCGTGGGTCAGTGGAAGGACCGGAACGGGGACGCCTGTGCTGCTTCTGAGCTGCTGTGGAGTTCATTTAAAGATGAAACCATGGCCAGGCATCCTGCCTTCTCTGGGGAGTGCAAATGGCTTTATAAACACCAGGCCTAGGGCAAGCGAGAGAGGCGGCGGGAATCCGTTTACCTTGGATGGGGAGTGAGGGTTCAGTCCATTAAGGGGAGTCGGAGAGCAGAAGTGAATGGTCCCTCCAGGCCTGGAAGTTAATTCCGCCTTGAAAAGTGTTCTCAAAATCCATTTGCTGACCACTTCGGTCCACACGGACCTCCTGCCACCTGCACACCAGCACATATCGACTGGCTGTTTGCTTGGTCCCACCTACTGGAAGACGCTGGCCCAGGAAGTTACAGACCTAAGGCTGGGGGGACACATTCCTCTATATGTAACAGGTCAGGGAATAGGGTGAGGCCAGCAAGGCTTTCGCTCAGGATCAATTTTTTTTTTTTTTTTTTTGAGCGACAAGGTCTTACTCTTTGCCCAAGCTGGAGTGCCATGGTACAGTCATAGCTCACTGCAGCCTCAGATTCCCGGGCTCAGGCGCTCCTCCCACCTCAGCTTCCCCCTCCCAGCAGCGGGACAGCAAGTATGTACCACCACACCCAGCCTCAGGCCCAAACGTTAAGGGGTTGTCAAACAACTTAGTAATCAAGATAAAATATTTAGTGCGATCTTTTACAAAATTAAAACCAATGAGAAATATCCATGGTGAACAAAACAGTACAATCTATAATATAGACAGGATTGTATCCTCACTTGCTCGACTTTGACCTTCAGTCAGATGACCTTGACCCTCGCTCTCATGACCTTGACCATTACTCTCGAAGCTCTGACCTTCACTCATCTGACCATGGCCCTAGCCCCGGTGCAAGATGATTTTAGGTGTTCCTAAAAAACATTTTTTAGAAATCAAAAAAATATCTTCCTAGGTATTTCTTTTAATCTATGGGCACGTGATTTCAGCTTTTCATTCGTAATAGGGATACACAATTTTTCTTTTTAAAAGACATTTAATTTTAATTAAAAATAACTGAGTAATGAATAGCGCAGGTGGTCGGTGGATGTGGCCAAGACCCTGGTGGAGGGAAGGCTTGGGCAAAGACTCTGCCTCTAACCTCCCCCAAACCCCTAAAGCCAGGGTCAGGTTACTTCTTCTTGAGATCCTCACTATATGAGGAATTTCTGACATAAAGCAGGTACTCAACACATTTCATGAGCAGGGCACAAAGCTTATCAAAGGTGTGACCTGGACAGTCACTGAACCTCTCTTCTTCTAAAAAATGAGGATACCAGCAGGGCATGGTAGCCCACATCTGCAATCCCAGCTCTTTGGGAGGCTGTGGTGGGAGGATCACTTGAGCCCAGAAGTGCGAGACCAGCCTGGGCAACAAAGCCAGACCCCATCTCTACAAAATATTTTTAAAAATTAGCCCAGCATGGTGGTGCACACCTGTAATTCCAGCTACTCAGGAGGCTAAGGAAAGGAAGATCCCTTAAACTCAGGAGCTCGAAGCTGCTGTGAGCTATGATTGCACCACTACACTCCAGCCTGGGCCACAGAGTGAGGCCCTATCACTAAAAAAAACTAAATAAGCATAAAATAATGAAATGGGGATTCCAATGCCTGCCACAGAAGACTGAGGGGTTGAAGGGAAGTGATTACAATGTGTTGAACAGGGATTAGCAGGGTGACATCATGACGTTCAAGGGCCCAAGATATATGTGCCTTAAAGAATACTAAAAATTGCCAGGCATGGTGGCTCACGCCTATAATCCCAGCACTTTGGAAGGCAGAGGCAAGAGGATTACCTGAGCTCAGGGGTTTGAGACCAGCCTGGGCAACATGGCGAGACCTCCGTCTCTACAATAAAAAAAAAATCAGCAGGGTGTGATGACGGGTGCCCGTGGTTCCAGCTACTTCGAAAACTGAAGAGGAGCCGGGTTCGGCGGCTCAGCCTGTAATCCCGCGTCTTGGGAGGCTGAGGTGAGTGGATTGCCTGAGCCCGCGGGTTCGAGACTCGCCTGGGCAACTTGGTGAGACCTCATCTCTACAGTAAATAAAAAATTAGCCGGGCGTGGTAGCGCGCGCCTGTGGTTCCAGCTACTTGGAAGTCTGAGGCGGAAGGATCGACGGAGCCCATCTGGTCGAGGCTGCGGTGACTGGGAGTGGCCACTGCACTCCTGTCTGGGCGACAGAGTGATACTCCAACTCAAAAGAAAAAAAAAGACTGAAGAGGAAGGATCATCTGAGCCCAGTAGGTCGAGGCTGCGGTGGCCGTGAGCGTGCCACTGCACTCTGGCCTGAGCGACAGAGTGAGACTCTGACTCAAAACAAACAAATAAAACTAAAAATTATATTTTGTGATGGTTATAAAGATGCATGTAATTCAGACTCAATTATATTCACTTTTACTTCAATGCCATCAAGGTATGCAGCTTGCTTATTTCAAGAAGGAAAATATTTTCAGGGGCTCCAGCAAGTGTCACGTCCATAGGCATCAATGTGCCTGCCAAGCTGATTGAAGAGGCCAACCGTGGGCACCAGGGACAGGCACTCAGGCACATAATCCTTTCATTCTCACATCACCTCAGGCAGGCACCATTAGCTCTGTTTTGTAAATGACAAAAAGAAGATCCAGAGAGGTTAAGCAACTTGCCCAAGGTCACACAGCTCGTGAGCAGCAAGGCAGAGATATTTGAACCCAGATCTGATGCTGGAGCCTGCCCTCCCGCTCCCACCATGTCCCAGGAAGTGAGATCATCGCAAGACCTGCCAACCCCTAAGTGATCATGTCCCTCAGGAATGGGAATTGCAATTATGCTCAGGGCTGGCTCCTGCAAGCTTCTTGAGACGCAAGTGGCCTGCAGGCAGACTCTGGTGTCCTGGCCGGCCCGTGGTCATCTGGGCTCATGAGGGCTGCACAACACGCTCAGACCGGTTGTGGAAGAGTCTCTGGGTGTTTAAACTGCCTCCCCCAGGCTGCGAGATGTCCTCAGAGCCTCTGAGACACCGAGTGCGGCCTCGAGTCGCGGACTCCAACAGAGCGGGTTGCTATTTGCTCCGCGCTTCTGTGTTCTTGAAAAGGACAAAGAAAAAAGAGAGATAAAGAACTTTGGACGCAGACCAAAGCCGCTCAGGTTTCTAGCTCTGTGTCTCCTTGCAGGCTCCTCCATGAGGCCGGCCCGACAAGTGTCACCTGAACAAGGGGTCAGAGCCATTCCGTTCCACGCATGCGACACTGCAATTTTAAACAATTGTGGCTTGAGACAAAGATCCTCCCGGGGAAGGAAAATCCAACAGAGTTTGCAGTTTCCAGCATCGGCGTTTCTTGAATTATACATGGGTAAAACCTCCTTGAAGGCTGCTTTTGAAGCCATGAGGGGAAGGCATGTAATTTTGGCCTCTGGCATTCTGCTAAAACACTTGCTGAAGATGAAGCCCCTTCCCGGCCAATGGGCCTTTGGCTCAGAACCAAACGGGGGATGTTGGGCACCTCAAATAGCCTCAAGTAGCCGGCAGAAAGGACGCCGGGGGCAGGAGGGACCAGCCCCTCCCCTCTGTGCCAGTCTTGTCTCCTTAGGGCTGGAAGGACCAAGAAACTGAGCTCCTGTCCCTTGGAGGCCCTTGCCATGCAGTGGCAACTGTGACCCAGGCCGGAGTGACATTCTTCTCCTTCCTGGCTGGAAAGAGGGAAAGGGTTGTCAACATCCAGAAGGCGGGCAGGCGGCTGGGCGATGCGGATGGGCCAGGGCAGGCCAGGCATAGTGGGCCAGCGGGGCCCAGCCAGGGTGTGGGCACCTCCAGGTCTGGACTAGCCCGAGGCTGCTTTGCGCCCACTGGGGACAGTGTCACTTCTGGTTTCCATAATGCAGCAACCAGCCTCCAGGGCTACCCACTGGGAGGGCTCTTCTCTCCCTGAGGTTTGCTCATGGACAGCGGGCAAGGGCGTCTGGAGGACCTGAGTCGGCTGGGGTCATTTGGTTCAGTGGTGGCTAAGGACATGGGCCCTGGGGACGGCCATAGGTTGGAATAGCGCTTTGTCACCTATTAGCCGTGTGACTCTCTGATGCTCAGTTTCCCTGTCTGTTCAATGAATGGGCGGATTGCCCCATTTAAGCTGTTGTGCAGATAAAATGCATGTTCTTAGCACTGAAACGAGCAGACTTTTTAAGCACTCAAAAAATAAAAGCTATCTTGAATATTTGGATCCTAAAGAGAAAGAAGTGACGAATAATATTAGTTCTCACACATACTTCAGAGGGTGCGTGTGTGTGTGTGTGAGTATAAATGTGTCCATGAGTGTGAATGCGTGTGTGCATCCGTGTGTGCATGTGTGTGTCCACGAGTGTGTGCATGTCTGCGAGTGTGTGTGCGTGTGTGCCCGTGAGTGTGTCTGTGTGTGAGTGCATGTGTGCGTTCATGAGTGTGTGTGTAAATGTGTGTGTGAGTATGAATGTGCATGTCTGTCCATGAGATGTTTGTGTGTATATGTTTGTGCATGTTTGTGTTTGTTAGAGTGTGTGCATGTGTGTCCATGAGTGTGAATTTGTATGTGTCCATGAGTGTGCGCGCATGTCGATGAATCTGTCCGTGTGTGCATATCTGTGTGTGCATGTGTCCATAAGCATGTGCATGCATATGTGTGAGTGTGTGTGTCCGTGAATGTGTGCATGTTTGTATGTGCATGTGTCCGTGTGTGCACGTTTGCATGTGCGAACATGTGTTTGTGAGTATATGCATGTCTGAGTGTGTGTGCATGTGAGTGTGTCCGTGTGTGTGTCTGTGTGTGTTTGTGAGTGTGAGTGTGTGTGTTGTGTCCGTGAATGCACGTGTGTCCGTGTCTCTGTGTGTTTGTGTGTGTGAGAGTGTGTGCATGTGTGTGTTTGTGAGTGTGTGCATGCATTGTGACTGTGAATGTGTGTATATCTGTGACTGTGTGTGTTTGTGAGTGTATGTGCATGTGTGTGTGAGAGTGTGTGCATGTGTGTGTTCATGAGTGTGAGTGCCTGTATGTACGTGTGTGTGCATGTGTGTCCATGAATGTGCATGTGTGTGTCCATGAGTGTGTGTGAGGGTGTCTGTGAGTGTATGCATGTCTGAGTGTGTCCATGCATGTGTGTGCCTGTGTGTCTTCGTGAGTGTGTGCATGCATTGTGTCCGTGAGTGTGTCTATGAGTGTGGTTTGAGTATGCATGTATGTGTGTCCAAGAGCATGTGTGTGTGTGTCCATGAGTGTGAGTGTGCGTGTATGTGTGTGTTTGTGAGTGTGTGTATGCGTGTCTGTGAGTGTGTGTGTTTATGAGTGTGTGCGTACGTGTCCGTGAGTGTGTGCATGTTCAAGTGTGTCCGTAAGTGTGTGTGTGTCCGTGAGTTTGTGTGTGCCCGTGAGTGTGCGTGTGTGTGTCCTTGAGTGTGTGTGTGTGCGTGTGTGGGTGCACTCTCAAACCAAGGTCAGGGGCAGCACATCCTCCAACTGGAAGTGCGAGCCTAAGAAGGGCAAATACTTCATTATTTAGATTCGCAAGCTACTCATTAGGCAAGACCAGAGCACTTAGCGAGGAGAGCTGACCTCCAAGTGTAAAATGTTATTAGAAGTAATGACAATGATTATAGGATGAGGGTGTGAGCGGGAGAGAGAAGGCTCAAGAGGTTAATGTCCATTAACTCCAGGGAATTAGGGACCGCGCTTCTGCCTCTGCCACCTCCGACTGGACCTAACGGTCTGTTTATTTACCTCATGGGGAGCTCTTAGCACATCAAAAAGGTGTTTAAAACCAACCCCCCAACAATTAGCTTTGGGAAGAAGAGTAAGCATGGACGCAGTTTATCACTCCAAGGGCCCTGCTATCGGAGACTGACGCCTGTCGGTTCAATCAAAGAGATCCTAAGCCCTGCCAGAGAGATCAACCCTGATGCTTATTTGCCAATCATCATCAGTGGACGGAGGGGGGCAGGGGGACGACAAGGGCTTTGCTGACACACGAACAATTCATATCTTTCTGCTCATTCGCATCTTTGGGGTCCAATGTTCCTTTTTGCTCCCAGTGGGAAGAATGGCTCAGGAACGGGTGGAAGGAACTTCCCTAGCTTTGTGCACCTTTCACTGAAAAATATAATTAGGGCTGGACGCACTGACTCACGCCTGTAATCCCAGCAATTTGGGAGGCCGAGGTGGGAGGACCACTTGAGACCAGGAGTTCAAAACCCCATCTCCATTTTTTGAAAAAAAAAAAAAAAATTCAGTTAGAAGTGAGTTGAATCTTGTCGATTAAGAGTCTCAGGATACAAACTTTACCGTAGGGGGGTCCGCATCCCAGTTGGCCTGGATTGAGAGGGCTTTTCTGGGATGAAGGGCTTTCTATGCTAGGACTGAGACTGTTTCTGGCAAGGAGGGATGATTGCTTACCCTACCCGTGCCCCCTCTCCCGGGCCCCGAGTGCGAGTGTTGGGCAGTCCCAGCCTGGAGTAATTGTGGGTAAATGTTGGCCTGTGGTTGCCTTTAAGATATTCCCTACATACATATTCCCTACCTCTCCCTACATAGCAAAACAGCCTGGGAACCCACTGGCAGCAGGGGTGTGATGTCGCACAGTGAGGCCAGAGTGGGAACAGCACAGACTAGCGAGACCTCTGAAAGGCACACGTGTGGGGGGCGGGGGCAGTCCCAAAGCTGATCTCACTGTGACACGCTGCAGATTCTAGGCTCTCTGCCCCCTCCTCCTTGTACAACTGAGGGTGTTATACCAACCAGGGCCATCACGCGCATTGTATATGTGAAATGCACATAATTCTACTGTTTCAGCTGGTGCCTCTGCTTCTGAGATTTCATATATAAATATCCACGCTTGTGCGTTTGTGTGTACATTTCCTGACATATTTACGAAGCCCCAGTTTGCCAACCTTCGGGGCATAATGCAAGCATTATTTTTCATCCTAATCTGCTGTAATGACATGTTTTATTATCCCATTTCAGCTGTTTCCATTGCTTTTGTTGTTTCATGTTTTATGTATTTTAACTAATGCTTTAATTTTAGGACGTTGTGCCCTTAGGTGACTTCACAAGGTTTGCTCTGGAAAATCGACGGGGATTCACTGCCCTGGCGACCGAAAGCTCCACCCACACACAGCATGGTGCAGAGAAGAGAGGCTTGGAACAGAGGGCAGGCCGGGAGGCCAGGGACTTGAGGTCTGGTGTTCACGACACCAAGATGAGGTGGTCCTGGGCTTGTCCATGGCCTTAGCTTAGTTTTAGCCCTGAAACTAGGCATCCCGAATCCCCTCAGCTCCGGACAAACTAGGATGACTGGTCACCCTACCAAGATGGCCGGCATAATATTTGGACGGGCTTCTTCTCAGGAGGTAGGGGGTGTCTATTTCACTGTACCACAGAAAAGACCTGGGTTTTGGAATCCCGTCTCCTTAGTTTCAAACACCAGCTCTACCGATACTATCATAGACATTTGAATCTGGCAAAGTCACTTAAACCCTCTCTAAGCCTCGGTTTCCTCATCTGGAAAATGGGGCTGGTCAAGTATACCTTGCAGAACTGCAGTCAGGGACAGAGGGAGCGATGCTTGTCCTATGCCTGTCACACACGGGGAGCAGCTGAGAGATGGTGGCACTTCTCTAACTGGCTGTGGGGTCTTGGCCTGCTATTTCCCTTCTCAGGGGCTTTCCTTCCCTGCTCTCCAACCTAATAACAAGAGAGTTACTGGATGCTTTTTTTTTTTTCTTAAGAGACAGGTCTCAAAAAAAAAAAAAAAAAAAGAGACAGGTCTCACTCTGTTGCCCAGGGTGGAGTGCAATGAGTGATCATAGCTGACTGCAGACTCGAACTCCTGGACACAAAAATCAGCTCACTTTAATTGTTTTTTTTTAATAGAGAGATGGGGTCTGGCTGTGTTGCCCAGGTTGATTTTGAACTCCTGGCCTCAAGCAATCCTCCTGCCTCAACCTCCCAAAGTGCTAGGATTACAGGCATAAACCACCACCACACTGAGCCCCCAGACAGGATACTCTCATGTGTTTAAAGTCCATATCAGGTGGCAAAATGAAGGACTGAGGCCAGCACCTGGACCTCCTAGACTTAAGCACCAAGGAGTCTGCATAGCCCATCGAGACACTTTGGCAGTGGAGGCAGAAGGAACACAGAGGAATAATAATAATAATGATAATAGTAATAACCTCCTCTGTTTCCTGAGAGCACCCATGTGCCAGGCAAGCTCTGTATCAAGCACTGCCCTCTGCCTTCCTGTGTAATCCCCCCACAGGACACCATGCAGGTAGGTGAGACGATAACCTCCTTTTGCAGATGAGGAGATGAGTACTCAGAAAAGTGAAGACGTTTACTAAAGATCACACAGGGCTGGGCTCAGTGGCTCAGCCTGTCATCCCAGCACTTTGGGAGGCCGAGGCAAATGGATTGCCTGAGCCTGAGGGTTCGAGACCAGCCCAGGAAACTTGGCAAGACCTCGGCTCTACAATAAATCAAAAGTTAGCCAGGCGTGGTAGCACGTGCCTGTAGTTCCAGCTACTTGGAAGGCTGAGGTGGAAGGATCACTGGAGCCCGGCAAGTCGAGGCTGTGGTGGCCAGGGGCATGCCACTGCACTCCAGTTTGGGCAACAGAGTGGGACTCCAACTCAAAAAAAAAAAAGATCACACAGCAAGCAATGGTCAAGTTGGCATTGGACACTTCATGGTGACACAGTGTCACACTACCACAATGTCTTGCCTGGGAGTGGAGGGCCATGCGAGCTGGAAGGCATGGAAAGCAAGTAGAGAGGGAAGGCCGCTGGATGGCACTAAGGAGTCCTCTGGTTATCAGGCCTCACCAGCCCTCTCCAACCTGGAAAACTCCTTTCTGTTCCCAGCCCAAGGTAGCAAATGGGGTGAGGCCCAGCCTTTGACACCTGCCATCCCCTTCCTCTTTCTTCCTCACACTCACAGCACATGTGGGCCCTCCTGCCTCTTGTATCTTGAGTGGAAATGTCATTATTACCCTTTATTCCCAATGCCCTCTTTCTGAAAACTCCTATTCATCCTGCAAAGCCCAGCTCCTCTGTGTCCAGGACCTTATCCCCTCAAACTCCCTCTGGTGGCTTGTTTGTGGTTTAATCACTGCATCTTCCTAGTGTCTGACACAAAATGATGGAAAGATAGTGGGAAGTTTGTTGGTCAGAAAAGTCCCAGCTATTTGTCTTATGCCACTTGGATGGCAATCGGCTGACGTGTTTCGGACCCTAGAGATTTGCCACCACACCATGTGTTTCACTCTCACAGTGCCACAGGAAGTGGGCAGCATCAGTCCTATTTTCCAGATTAGCGTTAACAAACTACAGCCTGTAAGCTGGCTGTTTTTGTCAATAAAGTTTTATTGAACCCAGCCAAGCTCATTCATCTATGTATGCCCTGGCTGCTTTTATGCTGCAGTGACTAAGCTGAGTAGTTGCCACGGGGACTGTATGACCCCCAGAGATATTTACTATCTGGCCCTTTGCAGGAAACAGTGTGCCAACTCTTGTAAGTCAAGAAGAGCCGAGGTTCAGAGAGACTTAGCGATGTGCCCCAGTGAGCTCAGCAAGCTAAGGACAGCCCAGGGCTCAAACCTGGAATCCCAGACTTCAAGGGGAATGCTCGTTCTGTGCCCCAAAGTCACCCTTGCTTTCTTCCAAGGCTCCTTTCCATGGACACTGCCCCCTCCCACTTCCCTCACTCCCCCCCGACCCATGCTCTGCATCCTGCCCCAGAGGGGGCTGTCACTGGGCTTGGGGACCCTGGGGCAGCAGCTGGCTGCTGCCCCCAGGGGTCAAGCATGGGTGCTTAAGACAAGGGGGTGGGGTCGGGAAGTTTTGTGTGTGTGCTTGTTTTCCTCGAGACCCGTCTGGGCAAGCGAAACCTCATCTCTACAATAAATCAAAAAAATTAGCAGGGCGTGGTAGCGCGCGCCTGTAGTTCCAGCTACTTGGAAGGCTGAGGCGGAAGGATCGCGGGAGCCCAGCAGGTCGAGGCTGCGGTGGCAGGGAGTAGCCACTGCACTCCAGTCTGGGCGACAGAGTGAGACTCCAACTCAAAAAATAAAAAAAAAATAATAAAAATAAAAGACAGGAAAATGTGGGACGATGGTAAAACCTGTTCCCAGATTTCTCTGGTGCCTGACAAGCAAGGGCTGTTCCCAGGAAGGAAAGATTTGTGCCCTGCATCAGGATGAGGCCAAGACAGAGGGTTTCACTGGGTTTTCAGTCACTTTTTTTTTAATTACTTTATTTTTATTTTTATTTTTTTACTTATGTGGCATACAATTCAGATTTAGGTTACAATTATTCATTATGCAGGTACCCTTGTTGATGAGGTGTGCTCTTCCCCTCTGCCCCAGCAGTTTCCCAG
>CAUYQG010202712.1:0-26333 GCA_963574415.1 Tarsius wallacei | reverse complement strand
ATGAACTACTCACCAGGTCCCATCATGGAGCTGATTTTCTAACTGGGGAGAGACAAACAGACAGCAGCCCACAGGCCACGTGTGGCCCATTGTCTACTTTTGTAAACAACGTTTTATTGGAACACAGCCACGCCATCTATTCACTTACTCATTGTCTATGGCTGGGTTGTGCACGACCACAGTAAGGATGAGTAGTTACAACAGAGAATGTGTAGCCTGTAAGGCCAAAAATATTTTCACCTGGCTCTTTGTAGAAAAAGTCTTTCCAAGTGTGTATTAAACAAATGAGCAGGAAATAGATATGCCAGGGAACAGTGCTATGAGAAGTGATAGGTCGGAAAGTATGTGGGTATGTATGCATGTGCATGCATGTGTATATATGTGTGTATGTGTCCACATGTTTATGTGTGTGCATGAGTATACATGTGCATGTGAATATGTGTATAGATGCACACATGTGTATATATGTGTGAGTATGTATGTGTAGGAATGTGCATGCATAAACACGTGTGATATGTGTGTATACGTGTTGCATGTGTGTATTCATGCATACATGTATGTATGTGTGCATGTGTATATTATACAAGGGTGTGTGCATGTGTTTGTGTGCATGTTTGTGTGTGCATGTGTATAAGTATATATGTATATTTGTCTGTGTATGTATATACACGGGTGTATGTAAGTGTGCATAAATGTATACATGTGTATATGTTTATGTTATACATGAAGGTGTATACATGTGTTCGTGTGTATGTTTATTTGTATGTGTGCATGTGCACATGTATGTATGAGCATGTGTGTATGTGCATGTGTGTGTTATACGTGTGTGCTGATTTTAGATGTGGTGGTCAGAAGAGGCCTCATTGAGCAGGGCCACCTCAGAAGGCACTTCCACACCGGTGGCAATTCCTGTGAGAGCAGAGACTGTCTCCGTCTGGGCTCGCTCACCAGCATCCACAGACAACAAAAGGACCATGGCTGCACACCTCCGTGGGCACAAATGTGAAGATGTGAATGTGAGTTGGTGATGCAGCTGCCCTGTAGGACCAGATTCTTCTATTGCTTCTGTCCACTATTAACTGCAACACATGCTGCTTGTTCATCCAGGCACCTGCCTGGGAGGTGCCTCCTTCTTCCTGTAACTATCCTGACCATCCATGCAGCACGGTGTGTGTGTGTGTGTGTGTGTGTGTGTGTGTGTGTGTGTGTGTGTGTATGCGTGTGTGTGTCTGAAGTCCTCCCTGATCAGTCCATGGCCCTCTCATTACAATGCCCTGATGTCCTGGATAGACAAACGCTTTTCATCTATTACACACGTGCTAGAACATGGTGGCCCACGAGAACTAACAACACAAAGGGAGAAACAGATGTTCAATTTCATTTGTTCTGATAGAAACTTAGTGTTGTTTTCATCAGCACAGAAACCACAACCAAAGAAGAGCCATGAACATCATGTCATGGAGAGGGCACATGGCCAGGTCAGATCCTGCCCTCAACCCACCTTCTCAGTCCCACTTTGGCCTCTTGATAGAGGCTGGATGTAGACACAGGGCCAGGGAAAGCCAGGGCCCTCGGTCTCATTTCACCCTCACCATTTTGTAGATGGGGAAGCTGAGGTCCACGAAGAGGAGGGGTCTTTCTCACTAACCCATGGCCGAGAAATGTCAGAGCTGGGGTATATGTAACAGAGTGAAATAAAAAAACAGCCTGAATCAGTTTCCTTCTTCATTTAAAGCACTCAATATTTGGTTTATTGGTATGGAGTTTTCTCAGATAACTAAAAATATAACTACCATTTGATCCAGCAATCCACTACAGGATATCTTCCTAAAAGAAAAGAAATAATTATATTAAAAAGATACCTGAACTCATATGTTTATTGCAGCACTGTTCACAATGGAAAAGATATGGAATCAACCTAAGTGTCTCTCAATGGATTAACAGATAAAGAAAATGTGGCATATATACACAACAAAATACTACTCAGCTGTAAATAAGAATGAAATCATGTCGTTGCAGCAAAAAGGATGGAACTGGAGGCCATTAACTTTAGTGAAACAAGGCAGACATAGAAAGACAAATACCCCAAGTTCCCACTTATAAGTGGGAGCTAAATAATGTGTACACATGGACTTAGAGTGTGGAATAATAAACACTGGAGACTTAGAAGGGTGGGAGAGTGGGAGGTGGTGAGGGATAAGAAATTACTTAATGAGTGCAATGTACATCATTCAGGTGATAGTTACATTAAGAACCTGGACTTCACCACTAAACAATATATTCAGATAACAAAACTGCACTTGTACTCTGCAAATTTGTACAAAAAAAAAAAAAACCCAAATAAAACAGCATTTGGTTTCTGTCCACTGATGCTGAGTAACTGTTCAGTGGATATTCCTTGCAAGAAACCTGACATATGTGATATAAACTGGTCACAGCTTTCATGACAGGCAGGCAACCACTCCCATACTCTGTTCTGCAGCAGACATCATCAATCAATTGCCGTACCCCACCCCACAGCAGACAGCCTCAATCAATTACAGCACCATTTCCTCCTAGAAACCATTTCCTCCTAGAGGCCTCACTCTGCTTTCCAGCACAGTACTCCTGGGTTGCTGTCCCCATTGGGGAATGACACTGCCACCTGAGATGGAGTGGGAGGTCACTGATGATTCAGCATTTTCCCATATCCTTTCTTTGAGTTTTATAGCTTTTTGTTTGCAAATAGAATGATTTTCCTACTGACACGTTTTTGTTTTCTTCCTTTATTTCCATCTAGGTATATTTTCTTTGGGGGCATGTGCAAAAGATATATCCAGTCTTTCAAAACATTGGAAAGGTAAAACTGTGGATAACTGCTTTACACATTGAATTTGGCATCCAATTAGAAAAAGCAAAACTGATCACTGCCATCTTGCTTGTGTTATATAGAAGCTGAGATCAACTCTGTCATGCTTTTTTTTTATTTTAAAATTGTGGGTTACAGTTAAGGGTTAGGGTTGTGTCCGGGAGAAGTGACTCTCCACCTTTAATGCCTTTCTGGAGGCAGCCCTGGAAGTGACATGGTATGGGTTTGAATTTTGCATTTTGACTCTGCATCTTAGATACTTCATTTGCATAACCCTCAGTTTCCTCACCTATAAAATGGAGAGCAAGAAAATAAAATATAAGTTTCTTTGAAACACTCATAAATTCTTAGTTGAGACGCTCTCCTGAAAACAAAAGGTAGATCAACAAGAAAAAACCAGCAAAACTTTATTGACATGTGTTGTACCTATCATTATCATAAAATGTATGATAAAATGGTACCACTCAGATCTAAAGTATCTCTCTAAGTCAGTGGTTTAGGGGCCTTGCTCCAATAGTATTTTAACAAATAACCATAAATCCTATAGTGACAAGACAAAGGAAAGTTTGCTTCCAGATTCTCCTAGAGCCCTGCTGGCCTTCTCTTCAAGCTGATAAGAGCCCAGAGTCCACCACAGCAAGGACTCTGTCTTTAGGCAGGAAAGGAAGGGGAGATAAAAAGGTCGTTTGTCTTTGTGAATCACTGCCCTGCCATTGGGCAGGCATAGGGAGAGGCAGAGCATCCTCCGCTTTTAACCTTCTTCAGCTCAACAGTCCTCAGTCTTGGAGAGAAGAATATGTCAGCTTCCTTAGTATCCTGCCTCTGAGGACTGAGGGGGTAATGACATAAAACGCCACATAATAGGTACTCAGAAGTGTTGGGTCTATCATTATGTCCACCCACAGCACTCTCAGGTGACCATGAGGATCAGAAGGTACCTCCAGGGTAATGGGTGAATGACTTCCATGTAAGGTATTATCACATAAGGAAGCACACAGACAGGGGAATCTAGGGACCTGTATTTACTTTCTAGAAAGGTCCCTCATCACGTAAACTCTTAATGAGGAACAGAATACTCCCCTGAACCATTTACAATGACAGCTGGTATTTAAAAGATTGATTGAAGTAGGACCCCTGGCGGAACTATTTCAATGGACTTTTGGAATAGAAATAGATTTCACCAGTCACATTATGCAAAAACAATCAACATCGACATGGACTTGGGCATCCTTAGAGGCCCTGCTGTGTAGGGCTTGCTGTCAAGCATTGCTGGGGACATGAGTGATGATAGCTGAGACATCTGGGCAGCCTGTGTTATCACTGTACAGCCTTAGCAGTGACCTTTTACCCCAGTCATTTTTTTTCTTGGAGAGATGGTCTTGCTCTGTCTCCCAGGCTGGAGTGCAGTTGTGTGGTCATGTCTCACTGCAGCCTCGAACTCCTGGGCTTAGGTGTTCTTACCACTTCAGCTCTTGAGTAGCTGGGACTACAGGAATACCAGGATAAGTTTTTAATTTTTGTGGAGACAGGGTCTTGCTATGTGGCCTAGGCTGGTCTCAAACTCCTAGCTTCAAGCAATCTTCCTGCCTTGGCCTCCCAAAGTGCTGGGATTATAGGTGTGAGCCACCTTATCGGGCCTATCCAGTCTTATTAATATCAGAAGCCCTTTGGCCTACTGGGGAGGGGTAGGGAGAGCCCAGAAGTGTGTACTAATGTTGTTCCTTCCAAGGGAAGGGAATAGACAAGTGAAATCCAGGACCCCAACGACCCAACACAAATAAATGGAATTGTCCCTTAGAGCTGGACCAAGACTTTGACGTTTGTCCATCATCACGTTCAGCCTGTGCCTGGGCTGCTGTCTGCTCTCAATAGGTGGGGCCTCAGGCTCCAGCAGGATGAAATGTGGCTCAGGTTGCCAGAGCAATCAGGCCTGAGAATTCGGTCCTGATCTGCCCCTGTCAATGATGAGGAGTGAGGTTCATGCGTGTGTGTTACCTGCACTTCCCTTCCCTCCAGAGGCCAGCCTCCACTTGCAGCTTGAGGATAACACCTGCTGGATTTGTTCTGGGCCACAGGTTTCACTTCATCTACTCCACAAAGTTGTTCCTTAGCAACTGAATCTTTTTTCCTGATAAAACTTACAAGGATGCAGTAAAATTTGAGAGTCACCATACTGCCACTGTTATGGGCTGAATGTTGAGGCCTCCCAGATTCATGTGTTGAAGCTTCAACCCCCAATATAATGTCATTTGGAAGTGAGGCCATGGGGAAGTGATTGAGGGAAATGAGTGAAGGGCCATGAGGGTAGGGCCCCAATGATGGGATTAGTGCCTTTATAAGAAGAGGAGGAGACACCAGTGATCTCTCTCTTGAAAAGGTGATCTTGGCTCAAAGTCCAAGATCAAGATGCCAGCAAGGTTGGTTTCTAATGAGGGCTTATATCCTGGCTTGCAGGCAGCCACCCTCTTGGTGTGTCCTCACATGGTGGTGGGGAGGGGAGAAGAGGGAGATGTCTCTGGAGTCTCTTTCTCATCTTATAAAGACACCAGTTCCATGAGAATAGGGGCCCACTCTTATGACCTCATCTAATCCTCATTGGAGATTAGAATTTCAACACATGAATTTGGGGATGGGGTGGGGACACTATATTTCTATCCACAGCACCTTTTGTTAGACATTTAGTTTGAACGTTATGGTTGTTATTATAAATACTACTGTGATGAACATCTTTAAACAAAAAAATTTTGAACATAAATTATTTTCTTGGGTAACATTCCTAGAAGTAGAATTGTTGGGAAAAAGGCTAAAGTGTTTTAACAAATTCAGATTGAGCAGCGTGATATCCCCAGGAACTCCAGGCTGAAGTTTCCTGTGTACAAAGCACTTTCTCTTAAATGTGTCACTATGAGGTCCTCTCTCACAATGGCCCTGTCAGTTGGAGTCAACTGATATGATCACAATTCCCATTTAGCAGATGAAGAAACTGAGGCTCAGAGAAGTGCAGCAAATGCCCAAGGTCAGACAGTCTGCTGGTGCAAGGCTTTGTGGGACCTGAATGTTGCTGGTGACTGTTGTGGCCAGCTAGGGGTGCTGGGTGAAATTCTTCTCTGTGCCCCTTATTTAATCACTGTGTCACCCAGGTTGGAATGCAGTGGCATGATCCCAGCTCACCACAGTCTCGACCTTCTGGGCTCAAGCAATCCTTCCACCTCAGTCACCCGAGTAGCTGTAGCTGGGACTATAGGTGTATGCTATCACACCTAATTTTTGTCTTTTTGTTAAGACGAGTTCTCACTCTGCTGCTTAGGTTGGTCTTAAACTCCTGGGCTCAATTGATTCTCCCAGCTTGGCCTCCTAAAGTGTGGGGATTAAAGACATGAGTCACTGCGTCTGGCCCTATTTTGAAGTACTTTTTAAAATAAAATTGTTTCTCTAAGAAAAGCTTTTGAAAAAATAAATTTTACCGTTCACTCTCTCACTATAAATTCATATATTTTGTTATGGAAACTTTGGATATTTCAGAGGAATGGAGAGAAAAAAATCATCTATGATGCTATTGCCCAATTCACAGTGCCTTTTTTTAACATGTTGGTATATTTCTTTTGACAATGCCAATGTCTAAGATTCTTTTTATTATCATTATTGATGATGTACATATTCAAATTTGTATCCAGATTTTTTTCCCTATTTAACAATATGGTATAAACTTTCCCCCCACTTTTTAACAAACTCTTTATAAATATCATTTTAATACTGCATAATAGTCTACCAAGTGAATGTATCATAATTAACTTAGTTTTCTATTGTTAGTTTTATAGTGTTTATAATTTTTTGGTTTTATAAGTAACTGCAAAAACCAACAATATTTGTAAATCATTTCTTATATTTAGAAATGCCTCTTTAAGATATGTTATTAAAATTAAGAAGCTTAGCCCAAATCTTATAAATATTTTAAAAGCAACTAAGGGAATATTGACATTTTGGGGGCCTTTGTATAAGTTTTTCTATTGCTAGTTATAAATCAAAATAAAATGAGTTTACTTACTGTAAATGTTAATGTGAATATCTTTTCATTTGAATATACCTTTACTAGCACAGTCAGTGGGATATTAGAAAACACCAAGTGTTGTTACATGAGTAAAATACTTTATGCTCATTATAGAAAAAAACTAAAAAATTACCTATTTTGGGGTCTCATGACATCATGAAAATCATCTGGGGGTGCTTGTTAAGATTTCTGCCCTCCCAGGTAGAAGCTCAGATTCAGTTTGTCTGGAGTTGGGTCAAAGAATCTGCACTTTCTTTTTTCTTTTTTCCAATAAATTTTTTTTTACAAATATGTGGGGTAAAATTCAGGGTTAGGTATACAAATGTCCGTTATGCAGGTACCCTTGTTGATGAGGTGTGCACCGCCTTCCCTGGCAGTTTCTCGCTATGGCCGCTCCCGCCCCCTGGCAGTTTGCCACTACTGCCAATCCCTTTCTTATAGTATTATGATAGTTGTCCAAGGTCCACTTATGAGTGAGAACATGCGGTATTCGGTTTTTTGTTTCTGTGACAGACCACTTAGCATTACAGCCTCTTAAGTCCATCCAAGTTGCTGTGAAGTTCATAATTTTGTCCTTTTCCATGACTGTGTAATATTCCATCATGTATATATACCACATTTTAAAAATTCAGTCCTCTTTTGATGGGCAGCTTTGTTGGTTCTATGTTTTTGCTATTGTAAATAATGCTGCAATAAACATATGTGTGCAGGTATCTTTGTCATAGAGTGATTTCAGTCCCACTGGGTATATTCCCAGTAGAGGGATTGTGGGGTTGTATGGGATACAGATGTTTAGATCTTTTAGGAATTGCAACACTGTTTTCTATAGAAGCTGTACTAGTTTACACTCCCACCAACAGTGTAGAAGTGTTACCTTTTTACCAAATCCTCTACAGCATCTGTTGTTTTTTGAGTTATTGATGATAGCCATCCTGACTGGAGTTAGGTGGTATCTCAGTGTAGTTTTAATTTGAATTTCTTTGATGACTAGTGAGACTGAGCATTTTTTCTGGTATCTGTTGGCTGCTTGTAGGTCTTCTTTTGACAAGTGTCTATTCATATCTTTTGTCTACTTTGTAATGGGGTTGTTTGTTTTTTTCTCTTTTCAGCACATTTGAGTTCCTTGTAGATCCTAAATGTTAGGCTTTTGTCAGATATACTGTTGGCAAAAATTATTTCCCCACTCTGTGGGCTGTGTCCTCGCTCTCTGAGTAGTTTCTTTGACTTTGCAGAAGCTTGTCAGTTAGATGAGGTCCCACTTGTTTATCTTATCTCTTATGGCGTGGACACTTGGGGTTTTGATCAGGAATTGGTTGCCAGTTTTAATTTCCATAAGGGTGTCTCCTGCATTTTCTAAGGTTCTTATAGTTTGAAGTTTTACGTTTAGGTTTTTGATCAATTTAGAGTTGAGTTTTGTGTATGATGATAGGTAGGGGTCTTGTTTTAATCTTCTGCATGTGGTCAGACAGTTTTCCCAGCATCTTTTACTGAATAGGCTCTCCTCTTCCCAGTGGTTGATGGTGGTGGCTTTGTCAAAGAGGAGTTGGTTGAGAAATCTTTATCCTGTTCCATTGTTCTATATGTCTGTTCTTGTACCAATACCAGGCTGTTTTGTTTATTGTAGCTTTATAATAAAACGTAAGGTCTGGAAGCATGATACCTCCCACTTTGGTTTTTGTTTATTTGTTTGGGTAGTTTTTGCTTGTGTGTTTGTTTGTTTCTGAGGATTGTTTTGGCTATTTGTGGTCATTTATGTGATGAATTCCTGTATTGTCATTTCCTGGTCTGAGAAGAACATTGCTGGAAACTTAATGGGTATTGCATTAATTTTGGGGTAGGATGGAAATCTTAACAATGTTGATTTTTCCAATTCATGATAATGGAATATTTTTCCATTCGTTTGTGTCATCTTTGATTTCTTTGAGCAGTGTTTTATAGTTTTTGTTGTAAAGGTCTTTGACTTTGATTAGGAAGATGCCAAGGTATTTCATTTTTGTGTGTGTGGTTATTGTGAATGGGATTGTGCTCTTTATTTGGGTTTCTGTTTGTTTATTGTTGATGTATAGGAATTTGATGGACTTTTGCACATTTATGTTATACCCTGAGATTTTGCCAAAGTCCTTTATCAGTGCAGGGAGGTTTTTAACAGATTCTTTTGGGTTTTCAAGGTACAGAATCATGTCGTCTGCAAAGCAGGATAACTTAACTTCCTCTTTTCCTATTTGGATATCCCTGATTTCCTCCTCTTGTCTGATTGCTCTAGCTAGGACTTTGAATACTACATTGAGCAGGAGGGGTGAGAGTGGGCATCCTTGTCTTGTTCCAGTTTTCAGGGAAAATGATTCCAATTTTTGTCTGTTTAGCAGTATGTTGACTGTGGGTTTCTTGTAGATGGCTCTTACTATTTTAGTTATGTTTCATCTATGCCTAGATGTTCGAGGGTTTTTATCAAGAAGCGATGCTGGATTTTATCCAAAGCTTTTTCATCATCTAAAGATATAATCATGTGATTTTTGTCTTTACATCTGTTGATTTATGATAATTTAGTGGTAACTGCATGAGAATTCTGGCTTCTCTATTTTGGTTGGCATGAATTTTATTCCCTGTTCTAAGCACATCAGGATGGCCCTGGGTCCCCAGCTTGTGAGATTTGGGCTCTGCCAAGAAGATAAAGGGTCATAATAATGCTGGGAAAACTGATCCCAGGCTGTGGTGGTGTTAGTGTGGGCAGCGTGAGGCCTGGGAAAATCTGTACATTTGGTTGGACTAAGAACCTCCAGGGAGAGACCTTAAGAGGGAGAATCTCATTTTTGACTTTCTTCTTCTTCTTTTTTTTTTTTTTGAGTCAGAATCTCACTCTGTCACCCAGGCTGGAGTACAGTGGCACAACCATGGCTCATTGCAGCCTCAAATCTTGGGTTTGGGTGATCTTTCCGCCTCAGACTCCCAAGTAGCTGAGGCTACAGGTGCATTACACCACACCTGGCAAATATTTTGATTTTATAAAATAGAGTTGAGATCTCACTATGTTTCCTAGACCGGTCTCACACTCCTGGGCTCAAGCAATCCTCCCGCCTTGGCCTTCCAAAGCACGGGGATTACAGGCATAAGCCACACTGCTGGGCTGATATATGCCATTTTTGAAAATTTCATTTCTTCTTTCTTTCTATTAGCTATATCATCTTAAATAGAAAGCCACCTCAGTAAAAATATCCGTCAAAAAATTCCTCGAGGATATGTGTCCAGAGCAATCATGTCAACCGAAAGAAAACTCGCTTTTCATGCAGTTGTAACGTGCTACACTTTGCTTAAAACGGTGAAGAAGGAACGCCTGAAACTGCTGGTTCCTCCGAACGAGAGCCTTGCTGTGGGAGGGCGCAGCCAGCAGGTGGCACCCGCGTCTTCCCTGCTGAGTCTGCGCTCTCGCTTCCCGGGCGGGAGAGCCCGAGACCGGGCACCTGGCGGGTGGGCAGCAGCCCCGAGGGTGACAGATGAAGGGGTGGGCGTGAGAGCCCTGACGGGTCTCCATGTGCCCGCGTTGGTTTCTCACCCTCGTGATGGGGCTGAGGAGGGTTCTGCAGGGTCTCACAAGGAACCAGCCGGTTTCCAGCCGGGGCCCTCCTCCTGACCCTCCAGAACCAACTCCCGTGGGGTATCCTGGTCCTGGCAAGAGGTTTTGGAGAAACATGGGACACGGGGTGTCCCTGTAGCGGGAGAGTCCCTAGCATGCGGGGTGCGAGGTGGAATTGAGGTGGGGGAGGTCGGGGCAGCTGGCTGGGAGGGCACTTCTGTTGGGTGTGAGGGGAATATTAGCCCCTCCTTAGAGCAGACCACAAAGGGGCTTCGGGAAGGGACAGGAGAAGGAGGAGGGCAGTGTTTTAACCTACAGAGAGTGCGGGGGCACATTCTGGTATGGAGTTTCAGCAAAATTAACAGCACACTGAACACCATGACAATGATAGTGATGCTAATTTTCTAAAAAATGGAAATCAAGTCAAGTCACCTGCCAAAAGCCCTTTAAGGGCTTCCCATTGCTTTTATTTATTTGTTTGTTTACTTTATTAGCAAATATTATTTATTAATGTTTCTTTTTTAAAGAGACAGGCTCTTGCTTCTTTTCCCAGGCTGGAGTGCAGTGACACCATTGTGGCTCACTGCAACCTGGAACTGCTGGGCTGGTGTAATCCTACTGCCCATATCTCCCAAGTAGATGGGATTACATGCATGCACCACCTCACCTAGCTAATTTTTTATTTTTTGTAGAGCTAGACTCTTGCTATGTTGTCCAGGCTTGTTTTGAACTCTTGGCCTCAAGTGATCCTCCTGCCACAGCCTCCCAAAGTGCCGGGATTACTTCCCATTGCCTAGAGAATACAAACTCCTATCAGTGGTCTGTCTGGACCTTTATGATCTGGTCTCTGGATTTCAGCTTCTTCTGCCAATTCAGCCAGTCTTCTGCCTCCTATCTGCCTCCCTCCTGCACAACTGCAGCCACACATGGCCCCTCATTTCCTTGAATATTCCTAACGCATCTGCCCCCCAGGACCCTTGCACGTGCTGCCCTCTCTGGGATGTGGCTTCTGACTCCTGCAATGACAAATCTCTTTCTCATCCTCCAGGCTGTGTGTAGATAGATGTCCCTCCGTGACGAGGCCCAGATCATCTATCCAAACAGACTCCCGTGAGGCTTCACCTCGGCGCCCTGCTCAGCCCCCTGAAGCCTTCTGTCATCTGGGTTCACTTATTTATTGGTGCTTGTCTCTCCTGGGCTGGGCTGCCCTCTCTTGGAGAGGTCAGGAGCTTGGCCTCTTTCTCTCCGGGCCTCACAGATGCACTTGCTGGACACGTGGGTGACCCCTTAGCCCCAGGCTACGGCCAGGGTGGGGCAACCCCAGAAGCCATGGGTGCTTGGGAATGCCACACTTCCTTCCGACTTTTTAAGATCTTGGAAATCTATGCCTCTGGCCGCGTCTGGTCCTCCACTCGCCTGTAGGACACAAGGTGGCACTGCAAGCCCGGCTGTCAAGAAGAGGCCCGCAGAGGCTTGAGCTTCCTCCTCCGCTGGCTCAGACCTGGCTGCAAGGGGGACAGAAGGACCGGTCTCTATGGGGGCTTGGCGGGTGGGCTCTGTCCTCCACCTCGGATGGGAAGGACCAGCAGCCCGTCACTCCTTCCAGCTGTGGAACGAAGTGAACTTGAGCCATCCCTCTTCTTTTCCTCCTCCTCCCTTCCTCCTCCTCCTCCTCCTCAGTATCTCACTCTGTTGCCCAGGTTAGAGTGCAGTGACACAACCATGACTCACTGTAGCCTTGATATCCTGGACTCAGGCAATCCTTCTGCCTCAGCTTTCTGAACAACTGAGTCTACAGGTGCACATCATCATGCCCAGATGAGTTTTTTTTTTGTTGTTGTAGCAATGAGGTATCGCTATGTTGCCTAGGCTGGTCTCGAATGCTTGGACTCAAGCAATTCTCCTGCCTCAGCCTCCCAAGGTGCTGGGATTAAAAGCCTGAGCCGTCCTTCTGACAGTGGCTCTAAAACACCTGCTTTGGGTGATTGGTTTAAGTCGAGCCCCTTTGACACCAAGGGTAAACCCACTACCCCTTTACAGGAAGTCGGTCCAGAGGTGGGCATGTGAACAGTTGCAGACCAGACAAGCTGTGGCTCTTGAGCTAAAAATGGAATGTATACTTTTGAAAATTAACACACACACAGAGAGAGAGAGAGAGAGAGAGAGAGAGAGAGAAATGTACTGCAGAGACCATGTATGACCTGCCCATTCACTACCTGAACCTTTATAGGAAACGTTTGCTGAACCCTTGTGTGAACACTAAGAGGTTAAGGGACCTTTGCTGTACACCCCAGAGAGATTTTGATTCCTAGATAAGAAGAGATAAGGAAGAGGCCTACCTTTCCTCCTGCCTGGAATGTGTTATGAGAGGAAGTCAAGCTGGGAGCTGTGGCAGCCACTTTGCAACTATGAAGCAACCAGTCAACAAGGAGAGGCAACCTGCCAGGGAAGAAGCTTGGGCCTCAGTGCCATTGCTAGCCTGCGTTTGACCCTGAGTCACCTTCCTCTGGACTTCTTGTTATGGAAGATAATCAAATGTCATTGTTCAAGCTAGGGGTGGGCAAATGTTTTCTGTCAAGGGCCAGACAGAAAATATTTTAGGCTTTGTGGGCCATATGGACTCTGTTGCCATAGACAACATGTAAATGAGTGGGCATGGCAATGTCCCAATAAAACTTTATTTATAAAAACAGGAGGTGGCTGGATTTGACCCCCAGAGCCAGAGTTTGTGCACTGGACTTTTTATTACATGCAGCTGGCCTGTCCTAACCAGTACTCCCCAAAATCTGCCTCAGCTCAGAAGAACCCTTGGATTCCAACCTAGAATGGCTAAGCTGGAGGGTGGGTATGATAAGGTGCAGCATGGTAGGTGGTGGTGGGTGCAGTATGGTAGCATACCAAGCCCCAGCCATTGATCCATCCTGCCTAAGGCTCGGTGGTGCTTTCCTGCCACTTCCTGCGTTGTCCTCATTGTAGGCTTAATAATTGTCACGTGACTCCATCACCTGAGTGAAGAGTTTTCCTCCAGGTGTCCCTGCCTCCCCTCGACACCACACACGGGTCTCCACTCACCCCTGAGCCTTCACTCGTGCTGATCCATTGAGCAGGACTAAGTCACACAGAGCAACAGGGTGAGGGCGGGCCGTGGCACCCACAGGTGCATGACTGGGGGGCAGGGGGAGTGTGTGCCTTCCCTGACTGGGCACATTTCCCCAGAGAGCAGCCTCTCCAGTGATCTAATGTTGATGCAGGGATGATGGTTCAGATCATCGGTTGTGGATGAGTAGCAGAAGCACCCGAGGGCTCTGCCCCAAAGTATAATCTGGCTGCTCCTTGGTCCCTGGGCCTGAAGGGGGTTCCGGCTTCCAACCAGTGTGAGGGCAGGCCTTCTGGGGGCTGGATCTGTGTGCCCCTGAGGAGCATCCTTTTCCGGCAGGCGTGCTGCAGAAACATGAGGATCCGGGGCCAGGGTCCTGCTGCAGTTTCCTTCCTCTCCTGCACCATGGCTTCTCCTCTGCAGGACGGAGGCAGGAGGAGGCCGACCTCAAGGGGTCCCTGAGAGAATGGTGAGTACGCACACGAAGCTCTAGGCATGGAAGTTGACACACAGCAATCTCTTATTCTGGTCCCATGTGTCATTTCGGGTCTCTGTCTCCAGGGGTTGCTGCTGGGAGGAGACCAGTTGTTCTCTGCTCACAGAAGCCAGGCTGCTTTGAGACAATTATCAGATGGCCAGTTCTGCACGTGGACTAGACAGCAGGGAAAAGGGTAAATGACGCCCCTAAAGATGTTCACATCCAAATCCCCAGAACCTGTGAATAAGACCTTGGCAAAGGGACGTTGTGAACGTGATCAGGTCAAAGATTTTGAGACAGGGGACAGTCCTGGATTATCCGTGTGGATAATTAATGTAATCACAAAGTGTCCTTCTCAGTGGAGGAGGAGACAGAGATTTGAATATGGAAGAGAAGGTAGTGTGGCCGGTTGTGGTGGTTCATACCTGCGATACCATCGCTTTAGGAGGCCAAGGCCGGAGGATTGCTTGAGACTAGGAGTTTGAGCCTGGGCAGCAAAGCGAGACCATAGCTTTGGAAAAAATTAAAAAACCAACTGGAAATGGTGGCACACTCCTGTATTCCTAGCTACTTGGGAGGCTGAGGCGGGGGATCACTTAGACCCAAGAGACCGAAGCTGCAGCGAGCTATGGTGGCACTACTGCATTCTAGCCAGGACAAAAGGAGAGCCTGTTTCTAAAAACAAACAAGCAAACAACAACAACAATAAAGCAAAACAAAACAAAGAAACAGCAAAGGCAGTGACCATGGAGGCAGAGACTGCCGTGATGTGGACACAACCCAAAGAAGGCCAGCAGCCAGAAAGAGGCGAGAAATGGATTCTCCTCTGTGGCCCGTGACAAGGACCCTGCTAACAACTCAGTTTCAGTGCTAAGACTCGTTTTGGGCTTCTGGCCTCCGGCACGACAAGAGAATACCTCTGTGTTGTTTCAAGCAGCCAAGTTTGTGGCAGTGTGTGAGGGCAGCAACAGGAAACTCATGGAGTCCCTTTGCCCTACTTTGTGTGCCTCATATGAAAGCAGGAAACAGGCCAATGAGAGCCAGGGGTTGTGGTTTCAGCTTTCCTGGGACAAAGCCGGGTGACCTCGGGCACTAAGCAAGTTCCTCCTCGTCTCAGCCTCTGTCTGCAGAGTGAAGGATGGCTGTGGGTCAGGGCCTGGCTCCAATAACACCCTCGATTGGGGCACCCCCTCCCCCAGCCCCTCTGGGGGTTGTTGTTCACAGGCTCTCGCTCCTTCTTGACCACTTCGAGTTTTCAGGGGCCTCTACCGGGTCCTCTTGACCCAGTTTGCTGGGTCACTTTGCTCTCCTTGGTGGTCTGGTTCACAGCCTTGGCCCACCTACCATCTGTACGCTGCTGATTCCTGGATTCACACTTTCAACCTGACCTCTCAGCTCCAGGCTGGTTATTTCCAACATCCTACTTGGGTCTTCAGGTGCTTTAATCTCAGTGTTTTCAACACCAAAATCGATGCCTGCCCTCCCCACTCCCTCTTGCCAGTTCTCCCTCCATCTTTCCAACCCCATGAATTGCACCAGCTTCTGTCCACTATGCAAACTCACCCTGCAAAGGCTGGCTTTACGCTGCCCTTACCTGCTGTCAGGGCTCAGAACATGATACTTCAGAGTGTAGTGCTTAGGCCAGCTGGGTACTTTGAACTGAAGGGCACTGGAAGTCCCCAGAAGTGAGGTCTTTCTGATGGCCTATTGCCACCCTGCCTCCTACCCCCTGTCTCCCGTGAAGTGAGTGATAGAAAACCAGAGTCCCTCTTTCCCAAGGCAGGTCATGGTAACTACGAAGCCCTCTTCCCCAGAGTCAGTCATAAGACCCAGAAAAGTCACTCTTTCTTCTCCCTTCTCCTTTGAAGGCTCTGATTTCAGGAGGGATCCTGTCCCATACACAGAGGAATGCCACACAGAAAGGCCAAGAGGAATCCGAACAGGCAGGCCTCTCTGGACTTCTCTCCTGAGTCTATTCCCATTAGCTCTTACCCATTTGTCTAATCATATTTCTGTACAGCTGTCCATTTTCCATTGAACCTAAGCACAAAAATAGAGTTTCCCCTGGGTCTCTGGATCTTCATTTCTGAAGGTTCTCCTGTCACATAAAACTTTGATTAAATTTGTTGACCAGGTGTGATGGCTTGTGCCTGTAATCCCAGCACTTTGGGAGACTGGGGCAGGAGGATCACTTGGGACCAGGGGTTCAAGACCAACCTGGGAAACATAGTGACATTCTGTCTCTACAACAACTCTAAAAATTAGCTGAGCGTGTTGGTGCACTCCTGTAGTCCCAACTACTAGGGAGGCTGAGGCAGGTGGATTGCTTGAGCCCAGGATTTTGAACTATAATCGTGCCATTGGTGGCACGCTTATGGTGGTTGAGGAAAGGTCTCACACCTTTCGTGGCCTTCTGCCCCATATCCAATCAATAGCACAACTCCACACCCTCACTGCACCCTTACTCCTAATTCCTTACTGCAAGTCACCATCATCTCCTGGTGGGTCTTCTGAAGTCGCTTCCTCACTCACTTCTCCAGTTCGCCCCTACCAGTCTGTCTTCCTTGCTGTGACTTAATGTGGCATTTGGCACATTAAGTGGCAAAGTGGCATTTGGGAAAGGCAAGTATGCTTCTGTCCCTGCCCTGCTCAGCACCCTCCAATGTGACGGGCACCCAAACCCTTACCTCGGTCCCCCAGGGTCTTGCGTGGGCACTCTTGCCATCCTCCCTGGCCTCACTTCACATGACCATCACATGACCATCTTCTTCTGTTCCTGGATTTTTTGTACCCTCCTGCTTTATGGATTTTGCACTGACTGTTTCCTCTTCCTTTCACCTAGTTAATTTCCAACTCATTCTACAGATCTCCATTCAAGCAAGTGCCTCAGGGAAGTCTTCCCTCACCCCTAGACCAGGTCTAATGGCTCTGTGGTGAATCTCATGACACCATCTAGCTTTCCTTCATTGCATCTGTCATACCATTTAATCCTGCAGGTATGTATGGGACTGTTTGACTAGCAATCCTTCTTTATCACTTAACTGTAAGCCTCAAGGGGGAGGGACAATGTGTGTTTTGCTTCCTACTGTAACCCCGGTACCTCAAGGATTATCCTCGAACAGTATAATAAATGAATGGACACTCAAAGATTTTTTGAGGCAAAAATGGAGAACGGGGAGATAGTTTCAATCCTACAGAAAGCTCAGTAAAAAGAACACATGTATTTATTTGATATTTGGCTGTGCACGTTATAAAGTTACTCATTTACTTGCTTTTGGAAATACTCATATCAGCTCAGAGAGGTCCCTTTCTCCAGGCACCCCTTCTTATTTGAGGTGTAGAGGGGCTTCCATGGTCTGGGGGCAGAGCTGTGATGGGGGTTTCTGGGACTGTCCTGAAGCTTGGGCTGTAGCTCCTGGGAATAGGAACTGCACCTTCATGTCTATGGTTCTTTGATCAGCACAGTGTCAACCTAAGTAGGTGCTCAGCGAATATTAATTATGGCACACTCTGTTAATTTCTTGCCCAAGATCAATTCCTTTGCTTGCTAAGAAAATCCAGATTTTGTTTGGGGCATCAAAGTGCCCAGTCTCCGGTGATGACTCATGGTTGATTTTAGCCAGGCCAGAGCATTCTGTTCCCTTTTGTCTGATACTTGAGTTTCCAGTCTGCCTTGTAGTAGGATCATCCTGTGGTCTGCTTCTGCCTAATGAGACACAGGGGGAAGTCTTCTGAGTCCTTCTAATAAGATTTTCTTCACTGATAAGAGGCAAGGGACACATCAAGAAAAGCCCCTTGATGCAACTCCCCATCTCTTGCTCCTAGAATCTGAACTTGGTCTTGATGGCTGGAGCTGTAACGGCTAGCCTTGGACCATGAGGCACCAAGAACACAAAGCTGCCACACTGAGGAGGGAGGAACATTTGGTCAAAAGATGACAGAAATCTGGTGTCTTGGTTGTATGGCTAAGTCTCTGTATCCGTCCTTGCCTGCTTCCTCTTAATTTCTGTTATGTTAGATAACTAAATGTCTTTTTGCAGTAATCTCTTTTAATCTGGAGCAGTCCCTTTGTCTTTGTCTGTGTGACATTGATATTTATGAAGCGTTCAGGTCAGCCATGGAAGGTCCCTTAATCTGGGTCTGTCTGGTGTTTCCTCAGGGGACAGCGTAAGTGATGCTGTGTCCTCAGTGCATAGCATCAAGAGGCCTTTGGTGTCCGTTTGTCTCATCCCTGGTGATGTTTACTTTGTTCATCTTGTTAAGGGAGGGCTTGCAGGCTCCTCCACTGTGAGGTTGCCACTTTTCCTCTTTGTAATTAACAAACCAGGTGAGTGGAGGGGCTTTGAGACCATGCCAGTATCCTATTTCACTTCAGTCTTTCACTTAGTGGTGATTCTTGTGTTAATGCTGGTTACAAGTATGATTTTTCTGACTCCATTTTTCCCTCTATATTGATTCATTGGCACTCAACTGGAGGAAGTCTCCTTCCTTTTTCCTTCCCTCCTTTTCCCTGTTCTCCCTCCCTCCCCCTGTCCTTGTTCCTTTTCTTTCTGCCTCCCTTTTCTTTCTTTCCATCACAATAGGTTCATGGATTCTCATTTTATTAAATAATTCACCACTGTCAATTCTGATGCTCACATTGTCCCAGATTTGATAACTGGGAGCTCCTTTGATAACTGGGAGTTGATTGGTTTTTTTGTTTGTTTGTTTGTTTTTGACACATCCCTGCCATTCTTTGGGCATTTTCTTGCTCTCTGTCACCACATGATGCTCATCTTGTACTTTCCTGCTCTGGCCCTGGCATCAGCCACTTCTCCCAGGAGCTCTGGGTTCTTCTAGTGAAGGATGGATGTCCTGTGGGTACCAACAACATCCGGTCAGAAGCCATGAGAAATGGAGCAACATTTGGTCAGACATGTATTAGTCAAGCTAGTGCATGCTAGGTTAAGCTGCCATGAGAAATGACCCCCACATCTTAGTGACAGTCAGAAGGAGCATACTTCTCACTCATGTGATGTCTGATGCAGATGGATGGGAACTTCCTCCATAGAGTGACTCAGGTATCCAGGAAGATTCCATCTTTGCAGCTCTGCCTTCACACAACGTCACTGTGGAAGGGGAGAGAGGACTGCAGAGTCATTCAGTTCTTCGATGCTTCTGTGTTATTTGGCTTATGTTCCCACTTTCCAGAACCAGTCAGTGACCTAACACAACTGCCAGATAGGCTGGGAAGCATAGGGAACACACAGATAGCTAGTGAACCCTTATCACCCCTACCATGATATGTTTATTTATGCAATGAATATCAATGGACTCATCCCCATCAGGCTGACTCCAAGAGACTGACACAGCTTCATCTTGGGTGGTTTACAACTGGAGAAGAAAGGTAAGTCAGCAACAAGTGAACAGATCACCCCTTCAGTGAGTTTATGAATTGTGACAGAGGCGGATGCGGTATACTTCTCAGGCACAGACAGTGGTCACCACTCTAGAGACTCAGAGAGATCTCAGCAAGACTGTGTGGTGAGTGGTGTGGGATTTGAGAGGTGAGTGAGTGAGTCTCCATTCAGAAAAGAGTGGGGACGGTTCAAGAGGAGAAAGGGCAAGCATAAGGCCTGAAAGACCTCGTCTGGGAGAAGAGGTGGGTACTGGGATGGGGGAAGGATGGATCTGCTAGGGAAGGCTTGGGAGGTGAGGGATGAGGCTGGAGAACTAGATTGTTAAGTGTCACATGAAGGAGCTTGGGATCAATGAATGGGTTTTTCTTAACTGGGTTAATGAAAATTAATGTGAGTTATGGGGAATCATGAGAAGGATGAATGGCATCACAGCTGTGTTTCAGGAAAATTGTCTTGGAGATGAGAGTATTGGATGAAGGTGGTGCTAGAAGACATCACCACACAGAGATCTACAGGAAGGCTCTGGCAGCCATACAGGCCAAAAGTGATGAGGACTTGAATTAGGAGGTGCTGGAGGGGACAGATAGAAGGGGTTGGATGGTGAAGCCATTTATGAGTAATGGAGCAATAATAACTTCTGTGTATTGTGGACTGTGTGAATACACACTTGACCTCCCCACATTGCCATGACTTCCCTGTGGACAGAGCATATTTCTTTCCATTCTCATGACTAGCTTCTATCAGATGCACATGAGCGGAGATAACACAGGTCCCATCTGACAGGGGGATGTAAGTGAACGTGGGTTCATTGTGGCCCCATTGGCTCCCACCTCACACCATGAGAAGAGTGAGCTCCAGGGAATCACCTGGGAATGAGAGACACAGGAGTCACAGAACCTGACCCATCACTGGGGCAAGGCTTCCCCAGCTGACCACAGATTATTAATAAGAAATATTAATACATGCTTGCTGTTTTAAGTACCTCAGACACTGGGGCTGTTTGTTATGTAGAATTATTGTAAAACAACCTGACTAATATACAGACTTGTCATTTCCTAAGGACAACATCTTATTTATCCATGATTTCTCTGCACAGTAAGGATTAATGTTACCATTTTAAGGAAGAGGCAACTGGGGCTTAGGGTAGTTACTTGCTCAAGGTTCCAGGGCTAGTAAGTCAGAGAAGGATTTGAGCCCAGAACTGTCTTGGGCTCTATCTACTCACAAATGTGCCAGGCTTCTGGGATAGCCATATTAACCAGCCAGAAAACTTGTTTTTAAACTGGAGAGAGGGAGGAGCAGGGACTGTGGTATTGAAGGGGAGGCTTTATGGTCACCATCAGGGGCCTAGGCTTGAGAAGATGTGGCTGGATCACCCCCACCTTTCCAGGTGGGCTCCCCCGTGCTGAGCTGATCATGTGGATGGGGTTGGTAGCTGGAGCTCCGCATGTATCCTGCAGTCAAGGATGGATGCTTTTCTTGATGTAAAACAGAGTTGAATCATTTTGTATTAGCGATGGCAGCAGCAAAATCCTACCTGTCTTCTTATTGATTTTGCCATTTGTCTCAGGAAAGCAAATCCAATGTAAAATACATCTTCAGCAAAAGGAGGGTCAATGAGTTCAAGTAGAAGAATGTTTGCTGACTAGATTAGGAAAACTCCCTGTATGCCAAAATGTTCAAGGAAAATCCTCTTAGTACAAGTTTACAGGAGCTGAGCATGTAAATGGATCATCTCTTCCCCATCATCCCCTGAGATTAGGGCTCTGGCTGGATAAAATAAGGAAGGCGCTTATTAGCCATTTAGTTGGTTGGAGTCCTCCATGCTGATGAGGCTGAGATCTGAGGTTGACTCAGAGAGATATCCTGGTTTCCATTTGTTTCTAACCCTGCCCAACTCTTGCAGCAAAGAGCCTGTGTAAGAAAGGGCACATACTGCTTGACATGAAACCGCCATCCCCACAGACAAGTAGCTCACGGGGCTCTCCCAGGGGAAGACTGTGGAGACCTGACTGCGTATTATGACTTTGCGTACACAAGGTCTTATTAATACAGAGAAAATTCTGTTTCCAAAAAATGATGAGAAACATGGTCTTTTGGATAGCAGGGAAAGTCTTATAGTTCTGAAAATGTATCTGTTCACACACAAAGCTTCCTGCTGCTGAGTCTTTGTGCATGCTGTTCCCTACATGCTAGTGAATTCTCTTTTGCTCTCCAGACTGAGTGTGCTCTGTCCTGTGCAGCCTTTCTCTGTGCTGAGGTCATTCCCGTTCTTCTTAGGCCACCTGTGAACATTGTTTATTCCTTGCAACAGGCAGGGCTTTGCCAGTTGCAGGTGACAACTGAAACTCTTCTTAGACATGTTTCAGCAAAAGGGTGACTTATTGGCTTTAGTAACTGCAAAGACCAGGGTATGACTAGATTTAGAGATTTCATCTATGAGACCACTCAGGAGGCTCAGGGCAGTGGCTACTTATGGAAGGACCATGTCACAATGCCAAGACCTGGGGAACAAATCTTGTTGAAGCTGAGTCCAGGGGAAGCAACCTTTCACACACTCAGTCAAGAGGTTTAAAGATGTCTCTCTCTCAATCTCTCTCTCTCTCTCTCTCTCTCTCTCTCTCTCTCCCTCTGTTCCCCCTCCTTTTCCTCCTCCTCCTGTCTACCCCTCATCTCTCCCCACCTCTCCGTCCCTTTCTCTCTGATTTGCTCTAGTCTCTGCTTGGGCCCCATTCCTCCCACTGTGAACAGGGAAAATGGCCACCAGGAGACCCAAGGTCCATCACATCCCAGCTAAGTCATCCCAGCAGAAGGAGCCCCAACCTCTCTCTCCAACATCTATTCTCTGATGCTGGGGTGACTGTGACTATGCTACTGCACTCCAGCATGGGTGACAGAGTGAGACTCCAACTCAAAAAGAAAAAGAAAAGAAAAGAAAGAAAGAAGCATTTCATGGCTGAGATCTAAAAAACTCTAACAAAGACAGAACGGACTAGAGCAAACCTCAGGCCAGAACCCCATCTGACCCTTGTAGAACATATTTCCATACCTTGGTTGATCATCAAGACCAGGAAATCCTGGGTCATCCTGTAGCTAAAGTGACAGAAGGACAGACTGGTGTGGAATGTCCATGCCGGCATGCACACATGGCTGGCCACTGATGCTAGCTGTTGTCTGGAAGTCCGGCTGTGCTCTAGCCCAGAGAACCTCCACGTGGCCTCCCCATGTGACTTATACTTCTCGCAGCACAGTGGGTGAACCCAACAGGTAGAGTCCCAAGAGCAAAGTTCCATAAGACTGAAGTGGCAGCTGTGAGCCTCTTCCTGGCCAAACCCCAGCAGTCCTGTGGCATCAGGCCACAGCATTCTGTTGCTTCCCCAGGGGCCAGCCCAGGTGCAGTGTGGGAGGGGACCTGGAAACCAGGAGGGGTGGTTCCCAGGGAGGCTATCTTTGGAGACCAGTCAGCACATGGGCCTTCCCCATCTGTAACTATGCTTCTAGAACATGTGGCTTCCAAGGGTATTGCAGCAGGAGGGGAAAGAGCTCAGGGTCCTGTGGGATATTTCTAAGTATCACTTCCCCCCACAATCTATTTGCCAAAGTTTGGCACTGAAGCCTCCACTGAACAGCAAGGGAGCCCTGCAAATGTAGGGGAGGGACATAGACATGTGCTAGGAGACATCCCTGCCACAAGGAGCAAGTGAAAGGAAGTAGAAAGGAAGCTGAGGCTGACACACAGCTGGGAGAGGTGATAAAGAATGTTCTAGAGAAGTCCAGGCACATGCAAAAGCCTGGTGAAGGTTTGTGGAAGGAGCACAGCTTAGGAAGAGGTTGTTCCCAGGTCTTGGCGCTGTGCTGTGGTCCTTCTCGGCACTGACAGTCAGCCTGTGTACCTTACAATGACTACATCAGTTATGGAAGTATTTTCATGCCACTTGGTAAGTAGCCATTGTCCTGAGCCTCCTGAGTGACCTCTGCTGCCTTGGATAGCTCTCCTGAATCCTGTCTTGGGACTGCCTCAGACTTCCCTACAGCTAGCAATTAAAGGGTTATGGCTGGCACAGCAAGGGTGGCCTGGAGTCCTGGCCAATGTAGCAGGTTGGGGTGACAGGCAGCACCTGCCGTGATTGGTCAGTGTCCATGCTGTCTTTGTTAGAGTTTTTTAGATCTCAGCCATGAAATGCTTCTTTCTTTCTTTTCTTTTTTCTTTTCCTTTTTTTTTGAGTTGGAGTCTCACTCTGTCGCCCAGGCTGGAGTGCAGTGGCACAGTCACAGCCACCCCAGCATTGACCTGCTGTGTGCCAGCGATCCTTCTGCCTCAACCTTCTAAGTAGCTGGAACTACAGGTGCGCGCTATCACGCCTGGCTAATTTTTTATTTATTGTAGACATGTGGTCTCGCCAAGTTGCCCGGGATGGTCTCTAACCAGCAGGTTCAGGCAATTCACTCGCCTCAGTCTCCCAAAGTGTTGGGATTACAGGCTAAGTCACCAAACCTGCATGTAATCTGTTTCTTTTTACAGTCAAAAAAAGGGTTAGCAGTAGTAGAAGGCACTTGGATATGCCCCGCCATAGTGTTCCCATTTTTCCTGTCATCTCTCAAGCCCTGAGCTGTTTTTACTGGGGCTCAAAAATTGGCATTGGAGACAAAAGGACTTTCATTGTCATCCAGCTTAGGGGATTTAACAGGGTTCTGGGACTTAGAATAAATTATCATGCCCTCACCATGGAAACAGGGCTCATCTTCTCCATTTCATATCTCTCTCTTCCTTGGCCACTATGCTACAGCTATCCTGACCCTTTTAATTCTTTTCGAATAAGCTCACTCTGCCCCAGGGCCTTTGTATGGGCTCGTTTTCCTCTTTTAGAATGATTTATCCTCAATATTTGATTGACTAAATCCTTCTTACCTTTCTGATTGCAAAAAGTCTTCCTTGATCACTCATTTTGAAGCAGCTTGTCCCTCCAGCCTAGCTACTTTCTGTTTTATTATTCCATTTGATTTTTTTCATAGCACTTACCATTATGACATTATCTTATTTTTGAATTTTTTTATCTGTCTCCTCTCTAGAATATAAGCATAAGGACAAGGCATGTATTTCTGATTCTCCTTATATCCCCAAGACCTATAATAGGATTTGGGAGAGAGTCACAGCTGAGCCCCTAGCTCAAATGGCAATTTTGGGCTAATTAGGAAAAAAGTCCTTTCTGGATATATTTTACCATCTTCTGCTGGAAGTTTCTCATAATCACTATACCAGCCTACCCTGCTATGACTTGTTCACCCTGCATGGCCCTGCCTCTACCGCCATCAATAAATGCTTGCTGAATGAATGAATGGATGGGTGGAGTCCAGGAGGACAAGTATAAACTTGTGTGCTGAGTGTGTTGTAATTCTTGGTTGATCGAATTATCTGTCCATTGATTTCACAGTGTTGGGTACAGGGTCCTCTTTTCATTTATTACCAACAGAGATTTGTCAAGCCCCCACTCATTGTGTTGGTTTTGGGAATTCAGACATGAAAAGACACTGTTTCTTGACTTGAGAAGCAGAGTGTCTAGAGGGCCACGCAGCCATGTCAGTGGATGGTACATCTCACTGTTCTGATGGCTGCACTAGGAGCCAACTCAGGGCTCTTCTGCAGTACTGGACACCCGCTCAGCCCTGAATAGTCAAGAAGTCTTTCTAGAGAGGTGACTGAGTTAGTTCTAGAAGGGCAGAAATGTTCTAACATTGCGACATGTACTATATTACTTACAGAGCCATGAGTGCTGTGTTCTGTAGCAAAAAGGTGATTTCCAGACTCAAATCCTTTGCATTTCTTAAATTCTGTGAAGATGATAGGAATTCCTTCTTTAGAATGCCATTTTGCTCCCCTACCCTTGTTCCTCCAGACTGCCGTTCCCTCACCTCCTTCCCACAATCTTCCCTGGAAAACTTCACCCCCAGTTTTTAGTCCCTCTCCCCATTTCACTCCCTCTGCCTTTTATTATGGAGACTAACTCAGTCTCTTTCTTCTGGGACAATTCTTTTCTTCTTCAGCCTTCTGGGCCAAGTAATGCATTTGCTCTCTGACTCTCCATCACAAAAGCCAGGGAAGAATCTTCCTTAGCAGTTGAGGGCAAGGAACTGCACAGAAATAGCCAGTGGAAGAAGGAAGGCTCAGAACACTCATGCATTAGTTATTGTGACCTCATCACAATTTGTTTTCTTTTTCTGAGTCAAGGGTTCACTCTGCTGCCCAGGTTGGAGTTCAGTGGCATGATCATAGCTCATTCCAACCTCAACCTCCTGCATTCAGATGAGCCTACAGCCTTAGTCTCCTGAGGGGCTGGGACTATAGGTGAGTGCCACTACACCAAGTTATTTTTTTATTTTATCTTTTGTAAAGACAAGGTCTTTCTATGTTGCCTAGGCTGTACATTTACTTTTAAAACTACTATTATTTTTTTGAACTTTTAATTTTTTAATTTTAAAGATGCGGGATACAATTCAGGGTGAGGTATACAAATGTTTTTATGCAGGTACCCTTGTTGATGAAGTGTGCCCTGCTTCCCCAAGCAGATTAACACTATTGCCAATCCCGTTTCCACGCCCCCCTCCCAGCAGTTTTCTGCTACTGCCAATCCTTTTCCTATAGTATTATAATAATTGTTCAAGGTCCACTTATGAGTGAGAACATGTGATACTCAGTTCTTTGTTTCTGAAAAAGATTACTCAGTAGTATAGACTCTAAGTCCATTAAGGTTGCTATGAAGTTCGTGATTTTGTTCTTCTTTATGGCTGCATAATATTTCATTGTGTATATATACCACATTTTTTATCCAGTCCTCTTTTGATGGGCAGCACGGTTGGTTCCATGTTCTTGCTACTGTGAACAATGCTGTGATAA
>CAUYQG010202709.1:0-48221 GCA_963574415.1 Tarsius wallacei | reverse complement strand
TCCCCATACACAAAAATTAACTCTAAATGGATCACAGACCTAAATGTAAAACCTAAGAACCTTAGAAAATGCAGGAGGCACTTGTATGGAAGTTGGACCTGACAACCAATTCCTGATCAAAACCCGAAGTGCCCAGGCCATAAGAGATGAGATAGACAAGTGGGACCTCATTAAACTGACGAGCTTCTTTAAAGCCAAAGAAACCATCAAGAGAGCAGGGAGATAGCCTACAGACTGGGAAAAAATATTTGCCAACTGTATATCTGACAAAGGCCTAACATCAAGGATCTACAAGGAACTCAAACATGCCGAAAAGAAAAAAACAAACAGCCCCATTACAAAGTGGGCAACAGATATGAATAGACACATCTCAAAAGAAGACATAAGAGCAGCCAACAGATATATGAAAAAATGTTCAGCCTCACTAGTCATCAAGGAGATGCAAATTAAAACTACGCCGAGGTGCCACCTAACTCCAGTCAGAATGGCCATCATCACTAACTCAAAAAATAAAGATGCTGGAGAGGATGTGGTGAAACGGGAACACTTCTGGACTGTTGGTGGGAGTGCAAACTAGTTCAGCGTCTGTGGAAATCAGTGTGGCGATTCCTAAAAGTTCTAAAAATCAACCTTCCATATGACCCCGCAATCCCCCTACTGGGAATATACCCAGAAGAACTCAGGTCACTCTATAAAAAAAACTGCTAGCACACGTATGTTTATCCAGGTTGGATGGAATTTGAGTTCATAATGCTGAATGATCTCTCACAGAAACAAAGAGCTCTTACATGTTCTCATGAGTGAACCTTGAACAGCTACCATATTACTATAAGAAAAGGATTGAAAGTGATGGGAAACTGTGGGGAGGGGGGTGGAGGGGTGGGGAGGTGGGATTGACAGTAGTCGATATCTGCCTGGGGAAGGGGGGTGGGGGCGCACCTTATCGATAAGGGTAACTGCATGGTGAATATTTGTATACCTAGCCCTGAATTGTACCCCACAATTTTAAATAAAAATTAGAGGAGAAAAAAAGGATTTTTACATGAAGATATTTTAACTTCATCATCATTAACTGGAGCCCTGACATTTTATTAGACAGCACCTTATTTATTTATTCCTACTGTTTGGACAAGTGTTTTTATATTTGTTTTTCTATAACCTAGCATGCACGCAAACACATACATACTCATGCAACTGAAATAAAGTTTTTATTAAGCATGTTTTTAAATAATGCAACAGCTGGGCATAGTGGCTCACACCTGTAATCCTATCACTTTGGGAGGTGGAGGCGAGAGAATTGCCTGAACACAGGGGTTCGAGACCAGCCTGGCCAACTTGGTGAAACCTCATCTCTACAATAAGTAAAAAAAATAAATTAGCTGGGTGTGTGGTTGCACACACCTGTAGTTCCAGCTACTTGGAAGGCTGAGGTGGAAGAATCGCCTAAGCCCAGCATGTTGAGGCTCTGGTGGCCGTGAGTGTGCTACTGCACTCCAGACTTCAGCCTGGGTGACAGACTCCGACTCAATAAATAAATAAATAAATAGCATATTCCATGTAAAAACTGTTTACTTTTCAAAATCACTAAGTTGATCTCAAATCATGAAGTTGGTTTTAAGACCCTGTATCTGGTCTTGAGCTGTCCCAGAGGACCTTTCTGATTCTCTGCTCTGTCTGAAAACCCCTTGTCACACCTTTTCACTCAGCTGCTAACCCACATGCTTATGGCTCTAAGAACTTCCACAGTCATTCTGCATCTGCCTCTGCACACCTCTCCTGCTACAAAGGATGGCCCATCCATCCTCAGGCCAGCTTCTCCACTGGCGCACCAGGTTCTACCCGTCACCTACTCAGAAAATGGCTCCAACAGTTCTTCCTCTCACGCCTTCATCATCACCTCTTTCCTCTCCTGACAGTACTTCCACATGAATAAAAACATGCTTTGCCACCTCTCATTTTGGAAAGTACCAAAACCTTTTGACCTTGTGTTCCCCTCTTCTAGCTGTTGCCTTCTTTTGCTGCAGTTACTTCAGCTGAACAACTAACTGCCTATTTGAGTTTCAAAGTGAGTGGAAGACACCTCAAATTCAACATGTCCAGAATTGAATTCCCTGCCTCACTAGTTCCCATGCCTGTGACTCTCCATTGTTCTAGTTCCCATTTGGCACACACCATTGTTCTAGTTTCTCAGGACAGAAACCTTGGAGTAATCCTTGGCTTCTTTCTTGCATCATATCCAAGTCATTAGAACATGCTGCTTGTCCTGCCTTTAAAATTACTGGCATACCTAAGAGATGTTGTGGGTTTGGTTCCTGACTATCACAATAAAACAAATAACCCAATAAAGCCAGTCACACACATTTTTTTGGTTTCCCAGTGCATATGTAAATTATGTTTACACTTACATAAATGTCTATTAAGTGCACAACAACAGTATGGCTGGAAAAAATGTACATTAATTAAAACTATTGCTAAAAGTTGCTCAGGTCATCTGAGCCTTCAGCAAAGTTATAATCTTTGCTGGTGAAGGGTCTTGCTTCAATGTTGACAGCTGCTGACTGATCAGGGAGGTGGCTATGGCAGTTTCTTAAAGTAAGACAGCAAGTTTGCCATATTGATTGACTGCCTTTCACGAAAGGTTTCTCTGTAGCACGTGATGCTGTTTGATAGCATTTTACCAACAGTAGAACTTCTTTCAAAATTAAAGTTCTCAAACCCTGCCCCTTCTTTATCAACTAAGTTTATGTAATATTCTAAATTGTTGTCATCTCAACATTGTAGACAGCATCTTCACCAGGAGTACAGTCCATTTTACGAAGTCTCTTTCTTTGCTCATTATTAAGAAGCAACTCTACCTTTATTCAGATTTTATCATGAGATTGTAGTAATTCAGTCACATACTGAGGCACCACTTCCAATTCTAGTTATCTTGCTATTTCTAACACATCTGCAGTTACTTTTTATACTGAAGTCTTACACCACTCGAATTTATCCATGAGGATTGGAATCAACTTCTTCCAAACCCCTATTAACGTTGATATTTTGACCTTCTCACTTGGATCACATATGTTCTTAATGGCATCTAGAATAGTGAATCTTTTCTAGACGGTTTTCAATTTATTTTACCCAGATTTATCAGAGGAGTTACTATATGTGGAAACTTTAGCCTTACCAAACGTATTTTTTAAATAATAAGACTTAAAAGTCAAAATTACTCATTGATCCATGGGTTGCAGAAAGGTTGTTATGTTAACAGTCAGGAGGAAAAAAAAACATTAATCTTTTTGTACATCTTCATTGGAACTCTTGGGTGACTAGGTGCATTGTCAGTAAACAGTAATAGTTTGAAAGAAATATTTCTCTTCTGAGCAGTAGGTCTCAATGGTAGCTTAAAAATGTTCAGCAAGCCATGCTGTAAACAGACGTTCTGTCACCCAGGCTTTGTTGTTCTATTTATAGAGAATAGATTTGACCTAATTCTTACAAGCCCTAGAATTTTCAGAATGGCTGGTGACCACTGGCATCAACTTAAACTCACCAGCAGCATTAGCTCCTAACAATAGAGTCAGCCTCTCCTTTGGAGCTTCAAAACCAGGAATTGCCTTCTCTCTAGTGATGAAAGTCCTAGATGGCATCTTCTTTTCAATCGAAAGTATAAGAAAGCAATTGGCAGTAATGGGAAACTGTTGGTGGGGTGGGGGTGGAGGGTGGGATTGGCAGTTGAGGGAAACTGCTAGGGCAGAGAGGGGCATACTGTATACCTAACCCTGAATTGTATTCCACATCTTTACATTAAAAATAAAAAAATTAAAATTTAAAAAAATGACAAGTGAGAAAGTTAGAAAAAAAAAATCTCTTTGTCTACAATGAGAATGTATTGCTTAGTGTGGCCACCTTCTAGATCTTCTAGAACTCCTGGATAACTTGCTGTAGCTTTCCCATCAGCACTTGATGCTTCACCTTGCACTTTCATGTTACAGAGATGTCTTCTTTCCTTGAATTTCATGAACCAACAACTAGCTTCCAGCTTTTCTTCTGCAGCTCCCTTACTTTCCTCAGCCTTTATAGAATTGAAGAGAGTTAGGGTCTTGCTCTGAATTAGGCCTTGGTTTAAGGGAATGTTGTCATTGGTAAAGCTTTTTCCATAGCAACAATAAGGCTGTTTTGCCTTCTTATCACTCGTGTGTTCAGTGGAATAGCACTTTTAATTTCCTTCAAGAACTTGTCCTTTGCATTCACAGCTTGGGTAACTGTTTGGAGCTAGAGGTCTGGCTTTCTCACCAAGCTTAGTCATTTCTAGCTTTTGATTTAAAGTGAGAAGGGGGATTCTTCCTTTCACTTGAACACTTAGAGGCCATTGTGTGGTTATTAATTTGCCCAATTTCAATATTATTGTATCTCAGGGAATAGGGAGTCCTGAGGAGAGGGAGAGGGGGGCATAATTAGAACATAAACAGCATTTATCATTTAGGCTTACCATATTTTATGGGTGTGGTTTGTAGTGCTCCAGAACTATTATAATGACATCAAAGATCACTGATCACCATAACATATAATAATAATGACAAAAATTTGAAATATTACAAACATTACCAAAATGTGACACAAAGACATGAAGTGAGCATATGCCATTGGAAAAATTGTGCCAATAGACTTGCATGACACAGAGTTTCCATAATCCTTCAATTTGTGGGAAAAAATACAGTATCTGCAAAGTGCAATTAAACAGAGTACAACAAAACAAGGTATATACAGATCCAGCCACTTCTCACCAAACACTACAAGCAACCTGGTTCAGGGTTACCATTATTTCTTTTCTGGGCTTTTGCTCTCACCTAGTTTCTCTGCTTCTGATCCTGTTCCTCTACAACCTATTCCCAACAAGGCTGACAGAATGGTGCTTTCAAAATGGAAGACAGATCATATCCACTCTTCTGAAGAAATGTATTTTCTCAGAATAAAAGGCAGCACATTTTCAATAATTAAAATGTTCTTCATGATTGCCCCTGTCCCACCAATCCCCTAAGAGTTTCCACTCCTCAATGAATGCTTATTTCTTTAGAATATCAGGCCAAGTCAGCCTCAGGACCTTTGCTTTTACAGTTCTCATTGTCTGAAGTACTTGTTCCCTGAGTCCTAACAAGGCTCACTTCATATTTTTTGGTATCTCTTTCTCTCACTTAGGTCTCTGCTAAAGCTCATTTTTCAGTGATGTCTTCTCTGACCACCACTGTGAAATAACTCCCTTCCCATTCCAGCCTCCCTATTCCTCATAGGCTGTTTGATTTTCTACCATATGACATACCATGTACTTAAATTGTTTTATCTGTCCTCTCCATGAGATCACAAGCCCCATGAGGGAAGATGTATTGCCTGTTTTGTTCACTACTGTGTTTTCAGCACCTAGAACAATGTCTCAAACACAGTAGGCATCCAAGAGTTGTCAAATGCATGCACTGAATAAAGGTAATATTGAGTTAATGAGTAGCAGTTTTAGGAAATAATAGCTATAAGAAAACGTAGTAATATGAAGTCTGTTTATCAATTGTTCATTTGCTTGCAGGAACTATCCAAACCCCCTACGGATGCTCCTAGAATTCATAAACAAGCCAAAATAATTCTAGGCATCAATAAGTATCCCAGGACTTTAATACTAGGGAATAGATAAGCCTAAACTCCAAGGGATAAGACTCTTGTGTCAGAAACCTGGAGGTGGGACTTCAGGTTCCAGGAATTGGGATATTGAAGATAGAGATGAAAACATAGGGGTTCATTGCAGGAGCCTGAACAGAAAGGAGTCAAGACTCCAGTTCAGGAAGTACAGCAATAAGGGCAGCTGGATGCCTTGCCTCCAAGCTGCTGATTTATTTTTGTTACAGAGCCTGTCAATGTCATTGCCTCCACAGGATGTGAAAGTGTTGAGTCTTTAGATGGGAACTCATTAGTCCTGATTTGGGGTTGGGAAGGGAGAAAGTAGCAATCAAAATTTGTACTGATCCTGTCCAACTTCAAGGTGCACCCAGGGTAGCACCATCTTCCATTACTTTTGGTTTTCTTACTTTTCTAAACATTCCTTCATAATTTCCTCCATTGCTTTCTTTCTCTTTACATATCCCTGATGTGTTGGAATTCCTTAGGCTTATAGTTTGGTCTTCTTCTCTATTTCTACATACTTTTTATAGATGATCTTACACAATATCGTCTTTTCAAACATCATCTACATGCTAACATCTTCCAAATCCATCTCTCTAGCCTTGTGGTAAAATCATATTTCCAACTACCTATTAAACAGTTTGACCCCAGTGTCACATCAGACACATCAATTTAATGTGCCCATACTTGCACTTACCATCATCCCCCAAACCTGCTCCTCCTTTTTTGCTCCTTGTCTGGGCTGATGTCATCATCACAAAACCAGTTTCTCAAGCTGGAAACATGAGTCATCTTCCTCCTCCTCTCTCACCCTCCCACAAACAATTGGCCACCATGCCCTGTCAATTCTATTGCAAAAATGTTGTTCAAATATGTTCAGTCCGTCTCCACTACCCCCATGTTTTAGCTATGAATCTCTTCTCTGTCTTGCTCTATCACACAGCCTCTTATCTGGTCTCCCTACAAGTTTCCCTTATGAATATCTTCCCTTTGATAATCTCAGAAAACAACTATTATTCTGTCACGCTGTCGCTGTCAAGAACCACCTACCTAGCTCCCCCAGTATCAGGTCCAAACTTGCTAGTAGATAGGACCCTTCAGAAGTTATTTGCATGTTGCCTATCTACGTGTAACACCTGTCACTCCCCATACAACCTGATCCTCTGAATCAACCATGTCACTCCACAGCTCTGTGCCTTTGCCCATGTTTCCATTCCCAGAAATGCTTCCCTACATCTTTTCACCTGACTAATGGTTGCTTACCTTTCAGGACCCAACTCAAATGTCGTGGCCTTTCTTGACTACCCCTGGACAGTTAGTGGAGCCCTCTTCTGTGCTCTTACAACATCATTGTAGTAATTTTGTTTTTGTTAGATAAATGTCACATGGACAATAATTATGTTACCTTGGCTATCTGTTCTTTAAGACTCTGAATTGCTTTAGGTCATAGACTTTATGTATCATTCATTCCCCTTGATTTTCACAGTACGTAGAACACAAGTGCACAACAAATATTTGTTGATTAGTAACTGCCCAATGAATGCTGTAGGAAGGAAAGATGAGAAGAGGAAACGAAAAAAAAAAAAAGAAGAAGGAAAGAAAGGAAGGAGAGAGGAAGGAAGAAAAGAGGCAGATGTTTCCAAAGCACATTTATAAGGAGATGTGTTATTTTGTGGAGAACGGTGAAATTATTAACTTATATTTGCTGAAGAAAAAATAAGATGAGCAGACCATCATCAACAACAAAACGTCTTATTTCCCTTCTCAATATTCACCTTGACAATAACAAACTGAAATCTCCATTCTGGTTATTATGCCATACAAAGATGAACTCATTGACAAAAATATCTAGAATCTTCCTCTAGACGAAAGATATCTCCTAAACATAATAAACGGTCTTTATAGGTAGCGTTACCCTTTGTGGAGGTTGAGAGTTTTATCAATACTCCCACCTAGGTGAGAAACCTTCAACCTCTCTGGCAGTTCCTGCCACAATTCTCATTGGGCACTCAGGTAGACAGATTTACTGCTCTATTGCTGTGTGCCTTCTATTTTTTTTTTTTTCAGATTAGAAAATATAGTTTATTTAGAAAGTAAATTAGAAAAGAGAGGAGGTTCACCTCCCCAAGGTAGGGGAGGGAGCCAAAGCCAAGAAATATGGCAGCCATCGCTCAAAGAGCCACATGGACACACCAGAGTTTAACAAAGCAATGCCCTTCTTCTATTTTTAAGGCCTAATCAACTTGGTTAAATCATCAGTCTTTGGAGGCAGTGGCTATGACTAATATATTTGTTTATTTTCCTAGTTCTTATTGATTCATTGATGTATCCAGAAACTATTTGTTGCATGTTTGCTCTGTGCCAGACACTGTGCTAGGCACTAGGGGTACAATCATGAACAGAACAGAAAGCCCGTATAATATTCTGTGCATCGTCCTAGAGGCTGTAAATAAATGCTGTTGTTGACTCTGGTTATGATAATCTCCAACCCTAATTGTTGTGGCAGAGTCATAAGTAGCAAGAGTCTAGGCTGAAACTGACCTACTAAATTGGAATCATACTTGCTGCAATATAGCCTTGCTGAGCGGATCATGGGTGCAGCCCTGTAAAGAATAAAGAATATTGAAGTAAGGCAAATTCAGCAGGAAGAGAGAAGAAATTACACACTGAAACACATCCTAATCCTGGCTTGAATCTATTTATTAACTCCTTTTTTTGCAGCAATGTATTTTGTGAGTAGATAAAGCAAATAATGTTTCTGTTTGTTGTTGGAATAAGAAAGCCCAGAGACAAAGTAATTTTTTCAGATAGTTTGCATAAACTGGGCTAAATGCCCCCATCTCCCTGTTTCTCAGTCTTCTCCGTTAGTTGACCCTCAGGCTAGTGCTGGAGGCAGAGGCAAAGAGGAAGCCCACTGCTCAGCATATACCTGAGTGAAACAGTCATAGTGACAGGTCTTTAAAAACAGTGATTGAATATATATCCTAAGGGCTAGAAACTAGTATGTTGAAGAGATGTCTGCATTCCATGCTCATTGCAGCATTATTCACAAGAGCCAAGTTGTGGAAACAACCTGAGTGTTCAACTCATGAATGGATAAAGCAAATGCAGTATGTACATACATGATGAAATACTATTCAGCCTTCAAAAAGAAGGCTGAATTCTATCATTTGCAACAGCATGGATGGATCTGTGGATATTAACTTAAATGAAATAAGCTAGGCATGGAAAAACAAATACTGAATGTCTCCACTTATATACAGAATCTAAGACAGTTGAATTCATGGAAGTGGAGATTAGGACGGTGGTTACCAGAGACTGGGGGTTGGATGGAATGGGGAGATGTTGGTCAAAGGGTACAAAGTTGCAGTTAGACTTCAAATGATAAATAGTTAAGTTGATGGATATATTAATTAGCTTGATTCAATCATACTACACTGTATACATATGATATCACTGAGTGCTCCATAATTATATACAATTATAATTTTTCAAAAATAAAATAAATTTTAAAAGAAAACACACAAATAACAAAGCAATGGTTACTATCTCTACTAAAAGATAAGGGGTGGAAGAGATAATTCTTCAAGTCTTCACAGTAACACCTAACTAAATAAATGACAATTGGCAGTGACCTAAGAACAAAAGCATCTTATTTTAAAAATACATATCTCACAAATATTTAGAGATGTTCCTCAAATATGCTTATTCATTTTTCTCCTATCCTATTTCAAGAACGAGGCCTGACAGTATATATTGGGTGTATTGTATTAATTCTTATTTTCCCCATAATCTGGAAAGCTATACTTTTTTCATGCATTCTAGAAAGCTGTCCTTCAATTGATAAATTATTCTAGTCAGATAAAAGTGACAATGCATTTTGACTAAATATTAAATATGTAGACTTTATGTAGATTAAGAATATTGCATCTATCAAATTTGATCTTAATATTTTTAGAATCTTGGAAGATTGAAAATTTCAAATGTTTATGTTGGAAACTATGGAAGTTCACATAAAAAGAAATATCATGAAGCTTATGGTAGCAGCCATTACCACCAGCCTTTGTATTGGATTGATTAAGTGCAGAGACAAGGAAGAAAAAACATTTTGAGGGAAGAGGGATGTTTGACTTTTGTCCGTGTTAGTGCTTTATCTTCATTGCTATCCATTCACTTTTACAGTCTACTTCTTTCATGGGACACTAGAGAGAACTGTAGGACACTATGACATCTTATATCCAAAATTCATTTATAAGTGTAAATCATTATACCAACATCAGAGCACATAATTCATAAAGATAAGGAGAAACAAGCCGGGCTCCGTGGCTCAGCCTGTAATCCCACGCCTTTGGGAGGCTGAGGTGAGTGGATTGCCTGAGCCCGCGGGTTCGAGACCCGCCTGGGCAAGCAAGACCTCATCTCTACAATAAAATCAAAAAAATTAGCCGGGTGCGGTAGCGCGCGCCTGTAGTTCCAGCTACTTGGAAGGCTGAGGCGGAAGGATCGCCGGAGCCCAGCAGGTCGAGCCTGCGGGGGCCAGGAGCGGCCACTGCACTCCAGTCTGGGCGACATAGTGAGACCCCAACTCAAAAAAAAAAGAAAAAAAATAAGGAGAAACACAGACCTTAAGTTTTAATAGAAAAAATAGACAAAATTGTACAGATAAAAAGAAACTTTAGAAGATGTTGTAAGGGCATGAATTATATATGTGAAAGTACTCATGTTTGTAGGCCCACAGTTTGTAGTTCCGCATCAAGAGACAGGGAGGAGTTATATGTGGACACACCAGGGCCATGTAGTTAGAGATCTGGATTTTAGTCTAACATCCTCCATTACTGTAAAATTTTGGCACTTAAACTTGAGAACCTCAGTATTCTTATCTGTGAAGGCAGAGATAAGCATTATCTATGAAGTGGGGGTTGTGGTGATAAAAATTTTCAATGTTTTAAGTAGAGTGTTTTTTATAGCGTTTGACATAGAATAGATGCTTAAACAAACAAAATACCTTAGCTAATATCTGCTGTGAAGCTTAAGGTGGAGATGAGAAAACCAGCTAGAAGAACACAGTGGTGGTCCTGGAGAGTGGATAACCAAAGTAAAAACAAAACAATTACCGAACAGCATGCACATGGAGGATGATAATGGTAGTAAAATCCCTGATTGCCAGCAATGGAAGGATAAATCCGAATGAAAGAAAAAAATTTTTAAGGTGAAATTTCTCTTATATCTGAAAAGGAAGAAAAACATTTTAAAAGTTAATTTAAACATATTCAATAACTACTTAATCCCTCTAATAAAGACTAGCGCTGTAAGGAGTTCAGGCTCCAACTTTGAGGACATTGTTGAATCCCAGTACCGGTTCTGATAAAGAAGCATTCTCAGTCTCAGTTTTCTTCTTTGATAAGTTACGTAGGGAAATATGTATGAAAAATACTCAATGCTGTTAGAATGCTGTCTTCAAACTGAGCTATATCTAGACCATCATGATCCAATAGAAACGCAACACAAGCCACAAATGTGAGTGAGCTACATATGTAACATACAATTTCTAGTGGCCATACTTTAAAAAGTAAAAAGAAACAAGTGAAATTAACTTGGGTAATATATTTGATTTAACTCAATAGATGCAAAAATATTATTTCAACATGTAATCGATATAAAAGTTATTGCTACTTTATTGCTTTTTCTGCATCTATTAAGATGATTGTGGTTTTTGTGTTTCCTTTATTAGTGTAGTGTATTACATTGATTGATTTTCAGACTCTAAACCAACCTTGATTCCTGGAATAAATTTCACTTGCTTATCATCTGTATTCCTTTTAACATATTGTTGGATCTGGATTGCAAGTATTTTGGTAAGGGTATTTGCACTTATAGTTATAGGGCATATTGGTCTTTTTTTTTCTTTTACGTGTGATTTTTTTTGTTTGTTTTTGGTATCTGGGTAATTAATACTCATCTCCTAGAATGAGTTGGGAAGTATGCCTTCCTTTTGTAATTTTTTGTAAGAGAGTGTGAAGGACTGATATTAATTTTTCTTTAAGTATGTGGTAAAATTTACCAGTGAAGCCATCTGAGTCCAGGCCTTTCTTTGTAGAAAGTTTTTAAATTGCTAACTCAATCTTTTTACTTATGTTTATTAAGATTTTTTATTTCTTCTATTTCAATTTTAGTTGTTTGTATTTATCTGGGAATTTGTCTATTTCATCTGGGTTATCTACTTTGTTGGCATACAATAATTAATAGTATTTTCTTATAATCCTTTTTATTTCTGTGAAGTTGGTACTGAAGTCTCCACTTTTATTCTGACTTTAGTAACTTGAATTCCCCTCCACCCCTTTTTTTGTTCAACCTAGCTAAAGGTTTATTAATTTTGTTAATTTTTTTTAAAGAACTAACTTTTGGTTTTGTCAATGTTTGTTATTATTTCTGTTCTCTATTATTTGTGCTCTAATCTTTATTATTTTATTTTTTCTGCTTGTCTTGGTTTTAATTTATTCTTCTTTTGCTAGTTTTTTAAGATGGAAGTTTAGATTATTAATTTGAGATTTTTTCTGTAAATAAGTATTACAGCTATAAATTTTCTTCTGATCACTGCTTTAGCTGCATCTTGTAACTTTTGGCATGTGGTGGTTTTGTTTTCATTATTCAAAATTATTTTATAATTTTTCTTGTATTTTTTTGAACTATTTGTTATTTACAAATGTTTTGATGAATATTCACATATTTTCAAATTGTCTAAATTTTTTTGTGTTATCGTGACTTTTAATTTTATTCCATTGTGATCAAATAACATACTTTGTGTGATTTAAGGGCTTTTAAATTTATTAAGTTTTGTTTTATGGCTTCCTAACATATGCTGTATCATAGAGAACTTTATCTGTACACTTAAGAGGAATGTGTGTTCTGCTGTTATTGATTAGAGTGTTCTACAGATATGTTACATCTATTTGGTTTATAGTGTTATTCAAGTGTTCTGTTTTCTTGTTCTGTTTCTTCTCCCTGGTTATTCTACCCATGATTGAAAACAGGTTGTTGATGTTTCCAAATATTATTGTGGAATGTCTATTTCTCCCTTTAAATATTTTAACTTCTGTTGTTAGGTGAATTTATGTTTATAATTGTCTGTCTTCCTGATGAATTGAGTCTTTTATCATTGTGTTCTATTTTGTCTAGTAACAAATCTTGTCTTAAAGTCTGTTTTGTCTGATACTGGTACTTTTGTATTCTGTTTTTATGGTAATAATTTTCTATGTTTTTACTTTCAAACTACTTGTATCTTTGAATCCTGTATCACTTATAGATGGCATATGGTTGGATCATGTTTGCTTCATTCTGTCATTCTCTGCCTTTTGACGGGAAAGAGATATATACATTCTTATTAGAGGGATGATATCATTATTATTCCGTAAAGTCTACACTCATTGCTTTATTACACATTAGTTAATGATAATTAGAATATTAATTTATTTTATTTTGCAATTGATAAAGATAAATTTTTTGTATTAGACATGCCTTGTTTTAATTTTGACTTCATAATCTTTCTTACAGATTTATATTGTTAATTATTTCTTAATGTTCTCTAATATTTCTTGCAAATGTATATTAGCACATTTATTTGAATCGAAAAATTAAGGCAGAATTTTCTGGAAAAAAGAGCAATTTGGCTTACTGGTTTGCCAATCAGATATATGGTGTACATTTTCCATAAACTTGACTAAATATGTAGCTTAATTGTTTTCATACATATGTGTATGAAATCCAAGGGCAGAGTATAATGCAAATGTGAGTTCAAAGAAAACAAAAGTTCTAAAATTTCTAAATTTTAAAAGTAACTTTTTTAGGTTTTTTAAAAATAGTCATGGGTATCAAATTGTGATAATCAGATTTCACTGGATACATTTAATAATGATATGGTAAGTATATTTAAAGTAACAATATTAAACATATACTAAAAATTACATTATTCAATTATTTTAACTTATTTCTAGAGGGAAAAGTGTATGACATTTTAAAGTATTCAAATAAGCATTTTAAAAAATATTTAATGTTTCTTTAGGCAATTCTTTTTTCTTTTCTTTATTTCAACAGCTTTAGGGGGTACAAATAATTTTTGGTCTGTGCTTTAAGTACACCCACCACTCCCACCTGTGTACATTGTGCCTGAGAGGTGATTTTTTTTGTCCCTCCACCTCTTCCCCCCTCCCTTTCTAAGTCTCCTGTATCCATTATACCACATTCTATGTCTTTGTGGATCCTTGGTTTAGCTCCCACTTGTAAGTGAGAACATGCAGTGCTAGGTTTTCTGTTCCTGAGTTATTTTACTAGGATGATGTTCTCCAATTCCATCCAACTTGCTGCAAATGACATTATTTCATCTTTTTGATAGCTGAATTGTATCCCATAGTGTATGTATACCATTATTAAGGGAAAGAGTTTAAAGATGAAAGAACAAAACCACTCCAAATTCATAATCTCCAGCTGCCTTATTTACCTCTATATCTCCAGTACCAATTACACTTCCATGATTAAATCAGTGAATGAAGATATTAAATGGCCTGAATAGTATCATTATAAATTATATGCTTGCTGCCTAAAGGACAACCCTGTAGGTAGATTTTTGACTGTTTAGGTAAGGTAAGCATCAGGTGGTAGTTAGCGCAAGCTGCGTCCTGATAAAAATAGGGAGAGGTAAGGGTGGGTATGATACTTGCAATTTTGATTCAAGAAGACAGTCCTATATGGCTTCTTTTACCTTTGTCAGAGCCCCCAAAATGAGAAAGATTAGGACCTAGATTTAAGAGAGCTCAACAAAGTGTTAAGATACATACATAGCAATTGTTTGAATTTTACAAGCATTTCTAGATCATCTTCTCATCTGGCAGTCTACTTGGCACTGGGCATGCAAGGATAAAGAAAACAGACTCTGTAGGCAATATAATTAAACAAGAAAATCTGGTAAAACAGTATAAATGCCATGAGAAGAATATGTTATGTTACAGGTTGAGCTATCTGAAATTGCTATTATTTGACCATTTTTAAAAATCTGCCAAAAACTATTAATTCATTTGGTTCAACCTACATGCTATATGTAAATCATGATGTGAGAACAATAAATCCCAAGGGATTTATTATTCATGGAAAATTACATGCAGTCAGTGACATTTGAACTGTGCATTGAAGAATGAGGAAGAAGGTGAATGAGTGGATAGGTGGCAGAAGGGCATTGAGGGAGCAGGACAAACAAAAGAAAAAGTGGTGAAGAATGGAAGGTGCAGCGGTGTTCTGGAAAGAAACATTGCGTTTCTTTGTGTTGAGATCTGGGAAGTCTGGATAAGAGTAGAAAGGAGCCTGAGACTTATGTGAAGAGTTCTGTAAACCTAAGAAGACTTCTATTAAGCAGGCAATGACAAGTCACCTGAGCTTTTCCTAGAAGGAGTGTTGTGAAAAGATATAAACTTTAGAAGAGCTCAGGTGACTGAATGAGGCATGGGTGGAGGATAGAGAGATTGAAACTGGAGGCACCGAGACACTTAGTTCCTGCAATAGTTAAGATAAATGCAATAGATGTGGAATAGGGGTTGAGAAGTGGGGCATACCATTTCTCTGATAATTGTTATGGTTTGGCCAATGATTAGGTTTGCAGGATTAGTTGAAAGAGATGCAGGTATAGGAAGGGGGAAGAGAGTAAGCGAAGTGAAGATACTCTACTGTTAGTGTAGAGTTCTGGGCTATGGGTCTTAGCTCCATTTGTGCACGGTTGATAGATAAAGTCATGAAAGTGAATGGGATATTCAGGAAATTTACCTAGAGAGAGCATGGGAACAGAGTAAGGGCAAAGGGCAGAGAAGAGCATTAGGAATGAATCTATGCCCTGCACTTTATGTATTTTGTCTCTGTCATAGCACTTTTTTACCTGTTTGTTTGGAGTCTGAGACCTCCAAAAGTAGGAACTAGATCTTGTCCATTCTTTGGAATCCTTAAAACTCAGACATACTCAAGAGGTAGTCACTTAAAGAAATGCTTGTTGGATCATACCCTAACTTCTACAGAGTGCTTTCTAGGTTCTAAGCATTGTTTTAAGTGCCACAGAGGTGCTGCTCCATTTCATGCCTCATAATTTATGAGTGACCCCATTTTACAGATGAGGAAACTGAAGCATGAACTCATCCAAGGTCAAAATGAATGAGTGAGAACCTAGATTTAAACTCAGGCAATCTAACACCAGAGGCCACCAGGTACATAACTCCTATGCTACAGAATGGGTCGGACCAGACTGACTTCTATTTCTTACTTTGCAACTTAGAATTGCTTTCATAAACAATTCTAACATCCTCAGAGTAACGTTGTGAGATGGAAGGAGGGGTTGATGCTATCCTCCACTTTTGATTGGTGACTAAATGAAAGATAAAACTAAGTAAATTTGTGAAGACACACAGCTAGAAAGTGGGAAAACCAAGCAACACTGCTGCCTTCTGAGTTGTAGCCCTGTGTTCTGTTCACTCAGCCTTGCTTCCCATGAATCCAATTGTCTGCCCTATTGCTCAACAAGATAAAATGCCTGAGCCGGTGGCTGGGGAAAGAATCTGGAGAGAGAGAGAGACTGTGGAAAAGGCAGAAAGACCTTTGAACTAGCAGGACATATTTCCTTGAGGGACTTAGGAACTTAGTTCTGGTAAGACTGAAACATGTCTTGTCAAATTTACATGTAAATTCGAATGTAGTCTTTTATTAATAGTCAAGAAAACTTGAAATTTAGGCCCAACCCATGTGTAAAAAATGATTGGTCTGTTGATTACAAACATAAACAGAAGATAGTTGATTAACTTGTTATTCATCCTTGCTAGGGACATAACCTGGAGTCCTTCTTTATGCATAAAATCAGAGATCCTTATATTGTCCACGGACTTCACTCTCTTTAAAGACTTCTGTATTTCATTTACTGAAGAGGATAACATATACCCTCTTAATAAGAGAGTGGAACCAAGAATCATGGATTCTGAACTTGTACAGGCATTTAACTGAATCCTCTACCACACATAGATTTTTTTGATGACTGGTTTCCCAGGATAGGAGAGATTCACAAAAGATTTCAAAGGAACTGAAAATGAGATTAATAATAAGCTTTATACTTGTGTTCAGATCACTCTAGTTTAGAAAAAAAAATGTCTCAGTACAGTTAACAGATACTGCCTTATTTGAAATTTATGAATCTTAGGCAAGGTCGTCCTGCCATTTCTCTGCCATTACACAAGATTGGTTATCTTGCCAAGTTTCACCATTGTTAACACAGACTCTGAAGCAACAAATATTACAGAGGATTTATAGAAGAAAAATCTCCTGTTTTGTAAGTTAAATGTCGACTTATTTATTTATATAGAAGATGAAAGTATATTCTCTATTTGGCAAATATATTTAGTTTCTTAACTTCTAAAATAAGCAGTGTTATGGGAATTAGAACAAAGGTACCCATAATGCTATAAGAAAGGGATTGGAAATAGTGGGATATTGCCGGGGTGGGGATCAGGGGACAACATCAATAAGGGTACCTGATCTCAAACCAGGCAAAGTGAGGACTAAAAGGAGGCCCAAACTTTACCTGTATAATGACCACTTGTATACCTAATCCTGAATTGTACTCCACATCTTAAAATAAAAAAGAACAGAGGTACCTATATTCTTCCAATTAGGAAGGGAGGAAGAAAGAAAGGAAGGAGGGAGGGATGGAGGGAAGAAAATTCACTAATTTCTGCCTATAATATTAACATTTATAATATTAATACTATTAAATGTTTATAATATAAATTATTTAATCAGTTCTTTATGTGCAAAGTACTATTCTGAATGTTTACTCCACTTAAAAAATATATTATAGACATGGGGGGTACAAGTGAGGATTAACTACATAATTAGGCTGCATGCAGGTGAAGTTTGGGCTCCTAACTGACCTTCACTCCCCCGGTAGTGGACCAGGGACCCTTTGTGTTGTTATGTGTTCCCCATCCTCCTCCCTCCCTCCCTTCCTCCCTCAGCAATGTCTAGCAACTGCCGATCCCTTCCCTTGTGCTAATGTGATTAAGGTTTAGTGCCCACTTGTGAGTGAAAACATACAGTATTCAGTTCTTTGTTTCTGTGATAGTTCACTTAGTATTATGGTTTCCAGCTCCAACCAATTTGCTGCAAAGTCCATGATTTTATTCTTTTTTATGACTGCATAATACATTATCATGTAAGTGTGCCACATTTTCTTTATCCAGTCCACTTTCAATGGGCAGTAGGGTTGGTTTATGTTTTTGCTATTATGAATAGTGCAGCAATAAACATGCATGTGAAAGCGTCTTCTTTGTAGAACAATTTCTGTCCCTCCAGGTATATTCCCAGGAGAAGTTGTTGGATTGTGTGGAGGATCAATCTTTAGTTCTTTTAGGAATCACTATACTGCTTTCCATAGAGGTTGAACTAGCTTGCACTCCCAGCAACAGTGTAGAAGTGTTCCCTTTTCTCTGTACCCACGCCAGCATCTGTTATTTTTTGACTCATTAATGATAGCCATCCTTACCAAAGTTAGGTGGTATCTCATTGTAGTTTTGATTTGCATTTCTCTGATGATTAGTAAGACTGATCAGTTTTTCATATGTATGTTGGCTGCTTGTATGCCATCTTTTGAGGTGTTTGTTCATGACTTTGCCTACTTTTTAATGGGATTGTTTGTTTGTTTTCCCCCTTTCACTTTGAGTTACTTGTAGATCCTGAATATTAGGTCTTTGTCAGATGAATAATTTGCAAATATATTTTCCCATTCTGTGAGTTGCCTCTATACTCTCTGGATGGTTTCTTTTGCCATGCAAAAGCTTTTTAGTTTGATGAGGTATCACTTGTCTATCTTTGCGTTTTATGGCATTCGCTTTTGGGGACTTGGTCAAGAATTCCTTGCCTACTCCAATGTGCATAAAGGTGTTACCTATATTTTCTTCTAGGATTCTTATAGTTTTAGTTCTCCACTTTACAAGTCTATTATCAATACTATTGTCCCCATTTCAGAGGTGAGCAAACGGAGACACAGAAGTATAAGGCAGCTTGCCTAAAACCATAGAGCTAACAGTAGAAACAGTGTCTTAGAGGTTCTGCTCTTAATTCACTGTGCTGAAGTTGTCGTGGGTCTCATGACTTTGTTTCCACTAAACTGAAAAAGACCTCCAAGAAGTGGTAGAAGTTTAGAGTTTTGAAAGATGGGAGTTAAGTTTAAAAACAGAAAGCTAGAGAATTTACAGTATTTGAAAATAAACTCTCTCTATGTGCTTTGAGTTCTTCTACCTGTCTAAGACCTTTGAGTTTCACTAAAATTTGGAGCAATATTTCTCTATGCAGCAGAGATATGATGATGCATTACATTTGTGGGACTTGCTGGTTGCTGAGCGCTAGCGTGGCCTTCCTGTTGAAACTAGGTACCACAGATTCCCAGTGATGCATCCATGCCCATCAATGGTGCCCTTCCTCTAGGTCAGACTCCCTGCTAACAGACGCCATTTCTTTCTTGCCTCCCTCCCTTACATTTTCTAAGTCAATAAAATCAATTAAATGACCCAGGCTCTGTTCCAGGTACTGATGAGCAAATAAACACCCAAGTAAATAAATAAGACAAGTATTAAGGAAACTCAGCCATGGTTTTAAGATGACTGTCTGTTCATGATATAAGAGGGTACAAAAGAAAGAATTATTGCTTCTGCCCTGAGCATTGGAGAAGGTGTCAAGGGAAGGGGTTACTACTTAAGCTGAGTCTTAAAATAGGTGTACATTTGGAGTGAGCTAGTCAGAGTGAAATGAGAAGAGCATGCCAGGAAGAGGGATCAGCAAGAACAGCCAAAGCTTCTAGGAGGCAAATAGTAGGAGAATATGCTTAGGGAAGAGAAGAGAAGAGAGGGTTGCCTAGATAGACCAAGGGTGTGAGGTGAGACCATGTGAACAAGGCTGGAAGAACAGAGGAAGGTCAAGACAAAAGGAGGGATTCATCACTGAAAATCTACCTTTAGGACCTAAATCCAACACAGGACCTGTATATGGTAATCATGTTTTAAACATTCTGTTCAGTTCATCATATATTATCTGAGCTTCAGGGCTTCAGGGATGCTGGATACTTTTACTAACACATTCCGCATTTTTTTATACAAGCCCTGGCAAGATTAACATATTGTCTTCTTTGATGACAAATAGCGAATATGAACTGAGAATCTATTTGATCTTTTATATAATGCCTAATAAATGTTTTTATTCACAATCACTCCAGACATTTTGTACAGCTTTTCAGTTCTAATTTAATGCAAAATTATGTTACTAACACTCAATATTAATGACTGCCAATATTTCATTCCAAATATATACTTCCATCAAATTTCTAAAAAATAAAGTTATAATACTTGCTACATGCCGGACATTGTTACAAGCAATTTATATATATTAAATCATCTAATGCTTTAGCAACACAATGAAAGGTAGGCACCTTTATTATCCCTATTTTACAAATGAGGAAACAGTAGTTGAGTAGCTTGCCCAAAGTTACAAGCTAATGAGTGGTGGAGCTGGGAATTGTATTCAAGGCAGCTTACTCCAGAGATGTTGGGCCATCATTGTTTCTGATTATCATTTATCTGCTCTTCCAATTTACTGTGCTTTTTCCAAACTAAATTACTAGACAGATGTTGAAATTCTTTTGTTTTATTGGCATCATGCTATATTATATGAATATAATTTACATGTATACACGTATTATATGCCCACATATTATACATGATATTTATCATAGATCAGAGGTTCTCAACCCTGGATACACATTAGGATCACACAAAGAACTTTTAAAAATTGTTATTGGCTTGAGATTCTGGTTTAGGTGAAGCCTGGATAGAAGTGTTTTTAAAAGTCCCCAGGTGATTCTAATAGTCATCTTGAGTTGATAACCACTGATACAGATCAATCATGTATTGATCACTTCAGACACTGTGCTATGCATATGTCACATGACAGCCTGATTAGATAGGTTATAATTATTTGTTTTTCAGAGATGAGAAAGCTGAGGAAGCAAGAGGTTATATACAATTTACCCAAGCTCACACAGCTGGTATATAACACAGACAAGATGTATGAGGTAAAACCACATTTTCTGAACTATAACTACTATGCATACCATGGTGTAAAAATGAATTAATCTGCTGTGGCACAAATTAATTTATCAGTATTCTGGAATATATTTATTTTACATATATGTGCTAAGACTGTCAAAACCCAAATAAGTTAACAAATTTTTCATTTAATTTCTTAAAAAAATACCTGAGTTAAATTATATATGTTTCTATGTATTCCATGTATTTGCTATATTAAACGTTGCATCTTTTGGGTTAGTACATATGAATATGTAGAACATTTTAAATAAGTCTCTAAATACATGAAGATCTTATAAAAACTATTGGTTGTTACTATTTCTATTTAGAAGAAAATAATAGAAAAGCAATTATCCTTAGCAGGAAAGACTTAAGCTGTACTGTGTGAAGAATGTCCTAAAACCAAGCAGCACCCAACTGCCAATATAATTTCAGCACGTTTGCTATCACGCTGAGTGGAGTGTCTGCTACTTTTCATGTTTTATTTCATTTATTCATTTCAATACATTAATTGCATTGACTCATCTCACCTCATCTGTATAATTAAAACTCCTACATTTACATATCTAGCTCAGGACTTCCTTCTGAGATATGAACTTCTTATTCAACTTCCTACTTGATATCTCCACTAGAATGTTTTCGTAGGTATCTCAAATATTGCATCTCAAAAATGAAGCTCTCAATTTTTCTCCTTTTTTCCCTTTTTTCTTCCTTCAGTCTTCCTTATCTCTTTAAATGGCTCCACAAGGTATCCAGCTGCTTCAGGCCAGAAAGATAAGACTCATTCTTGATTTTGTTACTTTCCAAAGTGGTCTTGTTCTTTTCATCCCCAAAGTATATCTCAAATTCCTCCACTTCTCTTTATTGCCACTGCCCCGACTATAGTTCCATTCATCCACATTTCTTGAAAGGACCATATTGTAGCCTCCTGACTGGTTACCTCATTTCTACTTGAGTCAGTTTTTCTCTGACTTGAGTTTCTGCGCTTGCTGCTTCCTTAGCCCAGCTGACTCTATTTCCAAGGACATGGCTGACTCCTCATTTTTCACATCTCATTGAAAATGTGTTTTCTTCTAGAGGCCTTCATGGACCATCCTCTCCAAAGTAGACTTCTTTTCAGACCATCCTTTATTTCCTCAATAGCACTTATCACCAATCTGTAAGATTTAATCCATTCATTTATTTTATTGTCTATTTGAATGAACGATCCATGATAGTCTCAGATCTGTTCTGCCTTGCCTTATCTCCAGCTAATTCCTCATCATGTAGTACAGAATATGCTCACAGTATATTTTAGTTTTATGTTAAATGAATATAAATATCATAAATTTTTGATATGCAATAAAAAGCATACTGATCCCTTCCTGAGATTTTAAGAGAAAAAGCTAGTCTAGTGGTTCCCAAACTGTATTTTAAGCAATAATTAAATAAGAGAAAAAAGCAAGAGCCAAAATTGTGTTGTCAATATTCTGCTATTGTTGTTAAGTATCTCTAGTTACACACAACAAAAAAAACCATGCTTTCTATATTCACCATCATTGCACCAGACAGCATGGTGGAGAGCTAAAGGCATTCTAGGCCAATGACTGCATCGATAAAGGCACAGAAATGGAAATAGTAAGGTGGATTGAAGTAAAATTAGTAAGTAGTTGGAAGAAAATGGTCAATAACAAGACTAAAGAAGTTGATAGATTTAGATGATGCAGAGTCTTCTCTACTATGTCAAATAATTAGACTTTTCCTACAGGGAGTGTGGAGCTCTATAAGATGAAAGGGCTTTCAACAAAAAAATGATGTGGTCCAATTTGCATTTAAGCATATCTTTATAATAAAAAAATATCATTTTGTGGCCAATGGCTTGGAGGGAGATGAGACACAAAGCAGGGAATACAGTTAGAAGTTTATTACTATAACCTAAGAGCAAGATGATGGGTCAGGCTTAAAGTAAGGAAATTGCATTGAGGGTGAGGGGGGAAAGGAACAGGTCTTCGCTGTTAGCTTTTCTTGGAATGATTTCTGTGAAGCTCCATTAGAATACTGTTTCCAGTTTTGGCTCATATTTTCAACCTATAAGATTTAGAATGAATTTCCAAATTTCACATCACTTGTCCTCATGTCAACCTTTTTTGATAAATATATCTTAAAGAAAACCACTAGACTATAGAGCATTCATTGTGAAGATTAAAAGGAGAAATGGATGTGCAGACGCTTTGCAAAGTATTGCACAAATGGAAGCTATTTTTACTACCAGTAAGTTGATTTAGTTTACAAAGAGAAAAATCATTTTCTAGCATGTAAGCTTCGGTAAGAAAACTCCCCAGGCAAAATGAATCATGCTTATAACCATAGAACTTTTTGTACTTCTTTCATAACACCTCCATTAATTATAAGTTGTTTATCTATTGTTTTTTCTTGTAGTGTATAAATCTTTTGTAGGCAGAGACAGAGTCTTATGAATCTTTGCAACGTGGTTTGTGGTAGACAGTAAGTGCTCAGCAAATGTTAATTGCATACATGAATGAATGATTAGTTCACAGGAAAGAATAAAGGTGGGTAGCAGGAGTTGGTACATACAGATTTCAAAGACAAACAATGGAGCAAGCATGTTAAAGTGAAAAGATTTAGTGTTATTAATGCATATATATATATTTTTGTTTGTTTTGTTTTTGAGTTGGAGTCTCATTCTGTCACACAGACTGGAGTGCTGTGGCCGCTCCCGGCCACTGCAGCCTTGACCTGCTGGGCTCCAGTGATCCTTCCGCCTCAGCCTTCCAAGTAGCTGGAACTACAGGCGTGCGCCCACGCCTGGCTTATTTTTGATTTATTGTAGAGATGAGGTCTCGCTAAGTTGCCCAGGTGGGTCTCAAACCCGTGGGCTCAGGCTATCCACTCACCTCAGCCTCCCAAAACGCTGGGATTACAGGCTTAGCCACCGAGCCTGGCTGTTGATCATATATTTTAGTCTACAAACTATGTATAGATTAACTATACTGCTGAAATACTATATCAACTTGCTCTTAGTAAAGTTAAATATTTTGTAATACTGATGATTAAAAATCTTTTTACAGTATTATATTCATTTATACATTCATTAAGTAAATCTCTTTCCATACCTGATAAGCACAAAGCACTATATGAATATGTTCCTGTTCTCATGAAGTTTTCTATCCAGTGGGAGTGGGAAGACCTGCTTTCTGTAAGATGCTGTCCTAGGAATTTGGCAAAATTTATTGAGTATTTTCTATATTCACAACAACCTTGTAAAATAGCATTATTATGCCCATTTTATAAACAGGAAACCTGAACTAAGAGAATTTCATTAATTTAACTGAGACCACAGAGCTTAGGAGAGGCAGAGGGAGGTGTTGATTAACACAGAAGAGCATCAAGGGCTATTTTTTTAATTTCAGAATCTGGATCTACTAGCAGTCTTTTTCTTTTTTTATAATTTTTTAACTTTAAAGATGTGGGGTACAATTCAGATTTACGTATACAAGTGGTCATTGTAAAGGTAAAGTTTGGGCCTCCCTTTGGTCCCTACTTCACCTGATTTAAGATCGGGTACCCTTATTGATATTATTTGCCTCCCTCCCCTGGCAGTGTCTTGCTACAGCCAATCCCTTTGTTATTGTATTATGGTAAATGTTAGTCTTTTTCAGCCAGCTGAGTGGCTCAGCCTGTAATCCCTCACTTGGGGAGGCTGAGGTGAGTGGATTGCCTGAGCCCGCGGGTTTGAGACCCGCCTGGCCAACTTGACGAGACCTCATCTCTACAATAAATCAAAAATTAGCCGGGAGTGGTAGCGCGCGCCTGTAGTTCCAGCTACTCGGAAGGCTGAGGCGGAAGGATCGCCGGAGCCCAGCAGGTCAAGGCTGCGGTGGCCAGGAGTGGCCACTGCACTCCAGTCTGGGCGACAGTGAGACTCCAACTCAAAAAAAAAAAAAAAGTTAGTCTTTTTCGAATTAACAAATAGAGACCAACATGGACAGATGTGTAAAATTATAAGGAATTATTACAAGATCCCCACCCTCATAGAATTGTGAGTTTGGTAGAACAATTATTATTAAATCTTATGATTGGGAAAATAAACCCAATCATAAGAAAGGATCTTAATCAAGGATGGTCAGATTTTTTGTGGGGAGGGGGAGAGGATGGCTCTCAGGAGCTGAGCAGCATCAAGATGTGGTATAAAAAGTGTCTTGGGCTTCTGAGGTCAGAAGACCACTACTCAAGATCTCACTTTGATTCCAGTTGTGTGATGATGGCACACAAATTTCCAGGTCTCACTGCCCCAGTCTGTCACATACAAGAAATGATAGGAGATGTTTCTGCATAATTTTAAGAATTAATGGGTTGAGGTATGAGAAAGCAGTTTCTAAAACGTATGATTAAAAATATACATGATTAGAAACGTACAAATTTATGATTAAAAAAGTCAATTTTATAGAAACATCTTTTGGATATAAGAGCCATCAAATAAGAGAAAGCATAGAGAAGTGAGTTATACATTTTATTCCTAGTAGCATAGTGCGTGTTATACAGAAAGTGCTTAATACATACTTATTGACCTTAGCTCCTGAATGGCTCTAAGAGCCCAGAGAAAATCAAATTATCCCTTGTGTAGCTAGTGGGAAGACATATTGCCCTCCATTTCTTGTAATCTTTTCAATATACCACCAAGTAATTGTCAATAAATATTAATTATATCCAAAGTGCTATTTAAATTGGGTCTTGTTTGTTCATTTGGTTATTTGAGGTGTATGTATTTATGTACTGAGAAGTAATGAAACCAGCTTTCATCCACAGTGTCAGTGGAGACCACATGTTAAACCTGAACTTCTACCTGTAGCTGCAATGATAAAGTTCCATTCCCTGCCCACACTGGACAGACATAGAGGATACATAATGGAGAGTTCATATTTTTGCTAGTGTCTAGTGGTAATAATAATAATGCTATTGTTATTACCTCCAATGTCCCTGTGGTGGCATTGGAGGACATGTGGGGAGCAGTCATGAGTCACTCTTGTACCTCCTAACTGGGGTTGGTATCAGAAGGGACATAGCAGGGAGGTGGGACTCCCACTTCCACTCAGTAATAACGGGGAGACCCCTGCCCTCCTCAGGTATCAACAGAGGCCAACTGAGGAACCTGGATGTCTGTCTCCAGCTGGCAGTAATGAGTCCATATCCCCCTCTTGTGCTCTCAAACTGATATAATAGAAAGCCAGCAAAAGTAGAAAGTGGAAATACAATCTGGAGTTTCTCAACAAAATATCCCAAATGTTCATATTCCAGTCAAAAATAATTCATCATAGCAAGAACCAGGAACACCTCACTTAAATAAATAAAGACAATGAATGCTAATACCAAGATGACAGAGATGTTAAAATTTAGGAAATTTTCAGAACAATACAATAAACAAAATAAAAATACAACACAATGCATGGACTTGACAGCTGAATGGAGGGAACAGAGGGAAAAAAATCAGTAAAAAAAATATAGATGGAAAACAGGCAAAAAAAATTTAACAGTGACTCAGAATCTATATGGCTGTAACAAGAGATCTAATATCAATGTCACTGGACTACTGGAAACAGCACAACATAATTAACATTTATAGAACACTCCATCCAACAACAGAATGCACATTCTTCTCAAGTACCCATGGGACATATGACAAATTATATTTTGAGTCATAAAGCAAACAATGACAAATTTACAATAATTAAAAGAACCCAGAGCATGTTCTCTGACCACCATGAAATCAAACTATAAATTATTAACCAAAAAAACCAAGAAAGTCTCCAAACACTTATAAACCAGACAACCTACTTTGAAATAATCCTTGATTCAAATAAGACTTCTTAAGGAAAATTTTAAAAAATACATTGAGCTAAATGAAAATGAAAATTAAACATCAGAATTTGTGGGGTGCAGCTAAGGAAGTGCAGAGAAAAATTTACAGCACTAAATGCTTACAGTTAGAGCACAGGACACATTTCAAATGGATAATCTGAATTTCCACCTTAAGAAATTATAAGAATAATAGCAAAATAAACCTAAAGCAAGCAGAAGAAAGGAAATAATAAAGATGCATACATAAAATCATAAAATTAAATGTAAAAACAATAGAGAAAATAAAAAAACTGATTCTTAGAAATAGTAAGTATAACTTGCAAACCTCTAGAAAGACTAACAAAGAAAAAAAGAAAGGAGATATAACTAACCAATATAAAATGAAATGTAACAGGCGATATCACTACAGACTCTGAAGATATTAAATAGATCATACGTGAGTATATGAAAAACTCCACACACACAAACATTTGGTAACTTAGACTGGACTAATTTATTAAAATTGGATATGGACCAATTCCTTAAAAAGCACAAATTATCACAACTCACCTAATAAGAAATAGATAATTCTTTTAAATAGGTGTAAAAATGTTCATTATGCAGGTACCCTTGTGAATGAGGTGTGACCCCTCCCCCTGGTGGCTTTCCATTACTGCCAATCCCGATCCCATCCTCCTCTGGCAGTTTCCCACTATCGCAAATCCCTTTCTTACAGTATTACAATAGTTGTTCAAGGTCTGCTTATGAGTGAGAACCTCTGATACTCAGCTTTTTGTTTCTGTCATAGATCACTCAGTATTATAGCCTCTAAGTCCATCCAAGTTGCTGTGAAGTTCATTATTTTGTCCTTCTTTATGACTGCGTAATATTCCATCATGTATATGTACATTTTTTTATCCAGTCCTCTTTTGATGGGTAGCACGGTTGGCTCCATGTTTTTGCTATTGTGTATAATGTTGCAATAAACATGTGTGTGCAGGTATCTTTTTCATAGAGTGGTTTGAGTTTCTCCAGGTATATCCCCAGAAGGGGAATTGCGGGATCATATGGAAGGTTGATTTTTAGATCTTTGAAAAGCTTCTGCAAAACAAAAGAAACCATCAAAAGAATGGGGAGACAGCCCACAGACTGGGAAAAAATATTTACCAACTGTATATCTGACAAAGGCCTAACATCCAGGATCTATAAGGAACTCAAATGTGCCAAAAAGTAAAAAACAAACAGCCTTATTAAAAAGTAGGCAAATCAAAAAATTAGCCGGGCATGGTAGCACGCGCCTGTAGTTCCAGCTACTTGGAAGGCTGAGGCGAAAGGATCGCCGGAGCCCAGCAGGTCGAGGCTGCGGTGGCCGGGAGCATGCTACTGCACTCCAGTCTGGGCGACAGAGTGAGACTCCAAATCAAAAAAAAAAAAAAAAGTGGGCAAAAGACATGCATAGACACTTCTCAAAAGAAGACATACGAGCAGCCAACAGATACATGAAAAAATGCTCAGCCTTATTAGTCATCAAATAAATGCAAATTAAAACCACATTTGAGATACCACCTAACTCCAGACAGGCTGGCCATCATCAATAACTCAAAAAACAACAGATGCTGGAGAGGACGCAGGGAAAAGGGAATACTTCTACACCATTGGTGGGAGTGTAAACTAGTACAACCTCCGTGGAAAACAGATTCTACTCACAGAGTATGACATTTCCTGGTGGAAGGAGGGTCTGAGGCAACCTTGGGCTGGTGAGCCAGGATTCTAGAAGATGCCTGGGATTGGGGCCTCTAGGAGACACATGGTGTGAGCAAGGTCTGAAGGGGACAGGGGTGAAGATGCTAAGGAACAGAAGACAACCAGGACCTTCAGGAAACATGAACAAAAACTAAGAAAGAAAAGGTCTGAATGCACCAACTTAAAAGGGGCACAAAAGTGCTGCAAGATGAAACAGGAGCCTCTTGCGACTGGAAGGATAAGATTCTCCTCTGAGTGGCTCAGGGGTACAGAAGACCCACTTGACCACAACAACAGCACTGACACAGCCTCAACAGGAGGACACCTCTAGGAATCTCCATGTCACTGTGGCCAGAGGACCAGACATTGCACTTTCAACTTAACAGTGTAAAAATAAAATCGTGTCTAACAGCATGGGAAGTAGGAGAGATTGGAAGGGGAGAGTCCTCAGCAGATGAGACTGAGCTGATTCATGATGGGACAAGGGCAAAATCTTATACAGAGATGTGGTGACCACTGTAAAATCTCAAAGCACAAGTGTCCCATTGCTCCTGGGGTGTGGCATGGGCTCTGTTGCTTTTTATCATATGCTCTATATTATTTGACTTTTTAAAAAACCACATATATGCATTACTTGGATAAAATTAATTGAGGAAAATTTGCAGCATTGTGCCTCTTAAACACAGAGTAAATGCTAATCAGTCAACTGACATCTGTTTTGTACCAACTATGTGTCTCAGGTAACAAAACAGATAAGGCCCTTCCCATGGCACTCACATTCTAGGAGGGGGACATACAGTAAACAGCGCACAACATGGCTCACATCAGGACTGGTGACGGTTGGTACGGGCAAAGGGAAGGTGGAGGGTGAGGGGTAGGGGCAGGCTCAAGGTCAACACAGTGGTCAGAATAGGCAATCTGCTCATGGCAATGAAAGTCACTGACAGATGGCATTTGTCAACAAAGACTCTGAAACAAAGATGATGGCTACGTGTGTCCACAGACATATCCCCATAGCACTGCACAGACCCCGCACAAGAGCGGGTAGCCACTCAGATGTTTCCAACGTGGCCTCCGCACAGACCCTGGGTGGGGGTGAGCACGCTTCCACTCACTCCACGAGGCCAAGCACAGAACTTGTTTCTGGAAAACACAGGAAACTGCCCTGCCAATCCCTCTCCCACCACCTACCACTCCTATTCTGAAAAAAAAACCACACAGAGTCATATTGCAACTGGGCAGCCTGCAGGGTAGGCCACACAGTAGACATTCCTTTAAATTCTTATTACAGAAATGTTCAAACATACGCAAAAGTAGAGAAGACAATACAATGAAGACTTGTCAACCGAGGTCGATATTGCTCTCAGATGGCTACTTCACCTCTTATCCATCCCCTGCCTGCCCTCCCCATTGGAGGAGGGGGGAGAGATGGAATAAATTAAGGAAGATCTAATACATCCTATTGTATGTACCTTTAACAAATGAGGACTTATTTTTTATTTATTTATTCGAGACAGGGTCTCATTCTATTGCCCAGGCTAGGTATAGAGGCAGGATCATGGCTCCTTGTAACCTTGAACCTCTGGCTTCCTCCCACCTCAGCCTCCCAAGGAGCTGGACTGCAGGTACATCCACCATGCCCAGCTAATTCTTTTCTTTTCTTTCTTTCTTTCTTTTTTTTTTTTTTTGTAGAAACAGGGTTTTCCTTATATAACCCAGGCTGGTTTTGAACTCCTGCCCTCAAGTAATCTTCCCATGTTGGTCTCCCAAAGTGCTGGGATTATAGGCATCAGCCACTGTGCCTGGTCCAAATGAGGACTTTAAAAAATACCATCACAAACCCACTATCACACCTAGTAGAATTTAAAAGTTCCTTAATAATGTTCTAATATTCAGTCATTGCTAAGCTTTCCCCACTGACTCAAAAAACAATCATCTTATAGTTAATTTGCTTGAATCAAGATCTAAACAGGGTTCATAAATATTATATACCAATGGGACATACTGCATGGAGTTGATATTTGTTTAATATAAACCAGATAACTAAAAACTACAAAGGATTAATGAGTTTTCTGAATCCCTGCTCTAAATCTTTACCTCATAAAGTCCTCTTTATCTGTTTTGCAAAGCATAAAACATTTAGGCTCTATCACTTTTTCTTTCTTTTTTTGGGGGGGGTCAGAGTCTGTGTCACTCAAGCTGGAGTACAGAGCCACAATCATGGCTCACTGAAGCCTCAAACTCCTGGGCTCAAGCAACCCTCTTGCATCAGCCTCCCAAGTAGCTGGGAGTATAGATGTGCACCACCACACCTGGCTAATCTTTTTTTTTTTTTTTGTCAAGACAGGGTTTTGCTATGTTGCCCAGGCTGGTCTTGAACTCCTAGACTCAAGCAATCCTCCCACCTCCCCCTTACAATTACAGGTGTGAGCCACCAAGCCCGGCCTTTGTCACTTTTTCCAAATTCTGCTTTCCACCTAACTCTAGCCGAACATTTCCAGAATCACCAATGAGAAAAAATATATCCTACTTATCAGATCCCTCAGTGTCTCAGGCATGATGAGGGTAGGTCCCTCCTGCCAGAGGATGTTCACCTTAGCCTAGAAAAAAAATCAAAGGCGCTGAATCAGGCTGGCAGATCAGAGCGGATGCACCATACCAGTCAGCACACCCGAGGGACATCAGCTTCAACCTCTTACCTCCAAGGAGTCAAATCTGGCCTCCCGGTAACTATGATAAGACTGCGATTTAAAATTCCTTTGGCGCTATTATTCACACTCTGAGTTTTCTGCATAGGGTCAAAACAATCTGTCTATGAATTTCCTTCCATTTGGAAATGTTCCAATTCTCCTGGGAGTTTCCATCGATGAATTTTAGAAATTGGAGGCTTGAGGAAGTGGTTGAAAACCAAGGTGAAAGAGCCTTCAGGGAAAGTTAACTCTGGGTCTCCCGGGCACTCCACAGGCCTCATAATGCCAGGGGTCTGTTATGCATCCCTCAGTACAGAACAAAACAAACCTTACGAGACATCCTTCCAGCGAAATCTCACCATCCTCCGGAACCCAGCCTGTGTTCTTCCTCCTTTCCTGCCCCAGATGCCACCATGAACATTCTCTCCCCCCGACATCCATGGTTCTCAAAGGATGGCTCTCAGACAAGAGTACCAGAAACTGGGCTGGACCAGGACCCCCAGCTGACGCTGATTCAGCCCCTCAACACCCATCACAGCTGCACATGGGAAACACCTACCCTGTCTTGGAAACACTGAGGCCAGCCCCCATGCGCAAAACTCTGATCTAATTGAGAAGAGCTGCAATCTGACCACTAGGAATTTTAAAAGCTCAACTGTTCAGCAAAATGCAAGAACCCCCCCCCCACACACACACACACAGGCCTCCTGATGCCCCCGAGGTGAATCCCAGAGCGGCCCTGTTGAGGAGCACCATCCTTTCGTGTGGTCTTCTCAACAGCCCTGAAAAGGCAGAACCACCGTCTCTCCTTGTTACACTTGAGAGAACTGAGGGATTTGGAATTCAAGTCCAGATCCTCCTGCAAAGCTGGCATCTCTCTAAATCCATGCTCGGCTGGTTCCATGCTCCTGAAAGCAGGGACTCTCACACTTTCTAGTTCCAGCACAGGCACAGAGTGAATCCACATGTTTTTATCAATGAACCGTGGACACCACCCTTGAGCTCTTAGGGTCACCCTGAAGGTGGCAGGACGTTCAGAGGCATGCCTTCCTCGTGGCACAGACAGGATGAGGAAACTGGGGGTGGAGAGGTGGAGGGGATTGTCGGCAAAGAACACAGAAGGGAAAGACAGGAGGGGCAAGAGAGAGCCGGGTACGGCAGGGCTTCAGGAGAGAGGACAGACGCCCAAGGTCATGATCTGGTGACGCCAGGGCCTGGGCTTGGCTACCCTGTGCTTGACTCACCACACACACGAGGCTCATGCTGCTCATGCCTCAGTTAATTGTTGCAGCTTCTCTTTCTCCCACTACCCATAGGGCCACACACAAATAACTTAGAGAAGAGACACAACCTGGTGAGGGTCACAGAATCACATTAAATAAATCCAAGTGGCCCAGGTGGCCCTTTCTAGCCACAGAGACTGCCCACATCCTAGTGCCGGCCCTGCCATTTTCCTATCATAGAACCGCTGAGAAGTGACCAAGACCCCAGGAGCACAGGGATGCCGTGTAACCCTCCAGAATGGGACTATCATTCCAGACTCCAGGTCCATGTTTTTCCTCCTAGAGGTGCTATCTCCTCGTGAGTGCAGGAGAGTTCATGAAAGTTCATGGGTCGCCAAGCATAAGCCACCCAGTTTGCTGGAAACTAGTCTGCTCTGTCCTGGAAGGTCCCTTGGGAAAGTCAAAGCACGGCCCCCAGCTCCCTTCTCTAATTGTTGTTCTCGATTGAGTGTGTTCTGATGTTGATGAAAGACAAGTTTCACCCACCTTCAGCCGGTAAAGATTGACTAAAAATATACAAGAACAGATAGTAGTTCCAGTAGCACTTCTGAGAGCAGAGTATATCGAAATAGAAGATACTACTGACAGAAATACTCTCTCTTGTGCAAGTTGGCAGTGAATGAAAAGTCACCTAATCTACATAAAGTTGGTTAGGGAAAAAAATCTCCTTTTAGAGATGCAAACCCATCATCTCACAAAAGTGCAACATCCTCATACCCCAGAATATGTTGCAAAGAAACAACAGCACTTTCTTTTTTACTGAGGGGAATTCTGCCTGAAGCCCACATGGCTTCACTAACAGTCAGAAGAGAGGTAAAGAAGCATAGAAGAAACCTCAGAGTTCCAAATTTCCAGTCTTTGGTCATTTTTTACTTGATTATACAAGGAATAAAATCTTACACCAAAAAAATTGGAGACTGCACAAAAGTGTGAATAAAAAAGGCATGATAGGTACATTTTGTTGTGTGTATGACTATCCACAGTTTTTCTAAGCGTAATGACATATTTATTTAAAGCATACTCAAGTTCATCCTGTATGCACTGGGCATTATACTGTGAGCATTTCCCTTACCAGTAAAAGTTCTTTTGAACAACCACATGTAGAAGCCGATTTGACCATTCCCTGCTGCTACTGGTCATACGGGCTGTTTGAACGGTTCTCAATATCAAAAAAAAAGACTGCGATAAACATCCTATATAAATTATTCCTTATCTCTATTTTAAAAAAACATTTATTTTTAAGATAAATTCCTCCAATCTGGGTTATTTGTATAATCAAATAAAAAATGATCAAAGACTGGAAATTTTTGGAAATTTGGAAGCATAGAGGTTTCTTCTATGCTTCTTTACCTCTCTTCTTTACCGCAGACAAGTGTACCAGAAACTGGGCTGGACCAGGACCCCCAGATGACTCTGATTTAGCTCCTCAGCACCCATCACAGCTGCACATGGGAAACGCCTACCATGTCTTGAAAACATGGATGCCAGGCCCCATGCCCAAAACTCTGATTTAATTGAGAAGAGCTGTGGTCTGACCATTAGGAATTTTAAAAGCTCAACTGTTCAGCAAAATGCAAGAACCCTCCCCCTGGCCACACACACACACACACACACACACACAGAGGCCTCCCAATGACCCCGAGGTGAATCCCGGAGCGGCCCTGTTGAGGAGCATCATCCTTTCATGTGGTCTCTTCAACAGCCCTGAAAAGGCAGAACCACCATCGCCCCTTGTTACACATGGCTCCCTTACTTTCATCTCCTTTACAAGTCATCTGTGTGCTGCCTAACTCCTCATTAGACAGAAGTTCATCGGGGGCATTCTTCACTGTCACTTTTTACTAACATTCACTGAGCATCTAATCTTTGCTAGATACTGTACTACTTTATATGCAATATCACATTAAACCTTCATATAAAGAAGGTATTATTATTATTACACTGACTTTACAGACAAGCAAACTGAGTCTTTGAAAGAATCAGTACTTGAAAGTACTGAAGAGTCAATTCTTACAATCCAGGGTACCAACCACTTACCGCTGTACATTTTATATCTCAGCTTAAGACACTACCCTGAATGTATTTATTCAAGAGCTGCCAGTGGATGCTTGGGAAGAGCCAGCTGCATGCCATGGGTGTGCTGGACTTGAGCCGGGCAGAAACAAACCTGGTCTCTGACAGCCTAAGTCTACCACACAGAGAACCGGCACTCAGGTGAGCAGTCGCAGGAGCTGAGCTGAGCTACTTGGCCTGGGGACCCGCAGTCACGTGGGCCAAGTTGCTCTACACATTTCCAGGCCTTGAACCCAGGTCCCCCGCCTCACACCCAGGGCCCTTCCTATTGCATGATGCCTCCATGAAGTAATAAATAAATACCCTAAAGCACAGGCAAAATCGATCTTGGCAGTTTTTTGGGTTTTTTTTTTGTATAAACATTTGAGGTGTACAACATGAGTTTTGATAAACATATACATAGTGAAGTGATTACTGCGGTCAAGCAAATTAACATATGTATCTCTGTCACCTTGCATGGTTACCCTCTGGGCAAATTACCAGTACACAATACAATATTGTTTACTATAGTCCTCACGTTGTACAGTGCATCTCTAGACATATTCATCTTGCATAATTGCAACTTTGTACCCTCTGATCCACATCTTCCTATTCCTTGCCTCTACCCCGGGAGCTGCCTTTCTACTTTCTGTCTCTATGTATTCAACATATATATGTATTCCACATATGAATGAGATCATGCAGTGTTTGTCTTTCTGTGCCTGTCTTATCTCACTTTCACTTAGCATAATGTCCTTCTGGTTCATCCATTTCGTTGCAAATGACAAGATCTCCTTTTTTAAGGCTGGATAGTTTTATATTTATATACTATTGTTTGTCTTTTTGATAAAAATCCATCCTAACAGGCGTGAGGTGATATTTCATTGAGGGTTTGGTCTGCATTTCCCTGATGATCAGTGATGTGGAGCACCTTTTCATATACCTATTGGCCATTTGTATGTCTTCTTTGGAACGATGTCTATTCAGGTCCTTTGCCCATTTTTTAATTATGTTATTCATCTTTTTGCTATTAAATTGTGTGAATTCCTTATGTATTTTGAATATTAACCCCTTTTCAATTACATGATTTGTGAATCTTTTCTCCCAATCTGTAGGATGCTTTTCCATTTTGATTATTCCTTTTGCTATTCAGAAGCTTTTCAGCTTGATGTAATCCCACTCATTTATTATGCTTTTGCTCCCTGTGTTTTTGGTGTACTATCCTAAAGGTCACTGGCAAGGCCAATATCAAGGAACTTTTCCCTTTTTTTTTCCTTCCTAGGAGTTTGATGGTTTCAGGTCTTATGTTTAGGTGTTGTATCCATTTTGAGCTGATTTTTGTGTAAGACAAGAGTTCCATTTCATTCTTCTGAGTGTGGACATCCAGTTTCCCCAGCACCATTTGTGGAAGAGACTGTCCCTCTCCCCTAGTTGACTATACAGGGTCGGGGGTATTTCTGAGCTCTCCATTCTGGTCCCATCTCTCACTTTACATGTCTTATGTGTAAGCCACTAGCCAAAACTCAACTAATTCTGCTGCCAAAGACCCTGGAGCCCCAGATCAGGTCTTCTTGGTATTGTTATTGTTGTTGCTGCTGTTGTGTTACATTGTGGCAAACTGTTCACATTCTTGCTTTCTCTGCCACTCTGTTTCTACCTTACCAGTAGCTAGCCTAGGATGCAATTGGAATTTAGTGGCTCAAGTGAAATAATGTGTATAAACTCTCCCACAAATTACATGACACCATGCAGGTATTAATAAAAATTTGCAGCATTTTTAGAGCCTTCCTATGTCTTGAGCTAATCTCCTTAATAACAAAACACAGACTACTGTCACTCAATTAGACTAGGGTTATTTACCTAAGACAATTTTGCATTGCAATTTGCAAATTCTTTAATGGCAAATTAGTCATTTGCATTGATTTGCATGTCCACAGAGGAATATCTTTCATGCTAATGGTGTTTTTGCTAACAAACCAGAGAAATAATAATGAGCAGATTGAATTCCCTCTCCATACCCTTGGGTTTTTTACACAAGCACAGCTGGCGTTTTCAGTACAAATAGTCATGAAAGTTTTAGGGTCCAGAGGTTTCACACAGATCGTCTGGCCCAGTGGTTCTCAACTCTGACCCACATTAGAGTCACCTTAGGAAGTGAAGAAAGAAAAAGACAGAAAGGCGATGCCTGGGCCCCACCCCAGCGGTTCCAGTTCATTTGCTCCTGGTGAAGCCCTGGCAGCAGTACTTCTAAAAGCTTACAGGTGTTTCCAGGTGTTAATAATCACTGAGGTGGGCAACCCACTCCTTCTGCAGGTGAACAGTCTGATGCTTTAGTGAAGAAGTGACTTGAACAGAGGAGGTCAAACAAATGGTGGATGTCAGAGTCCAGACAAGCCCCAAGTTTCCTGACTTCTAATCCAATGTTTGTCCCACAAAGATTGTGACCCTACTATGTGTACCCAACCACACACACCCCATATACATCAGGCGAAACAACAGCACTGGGCTCTCAGACTGAGAAAATGAAAACACTAATCCACAATGAACAAACACAAAAATGTGTAAGTCTGGGTTCAGTTGTTTTGTTTGTGTTTCTTTTTTAAAAATGAAGAAATAAAACACCATTTGTTGATGCCTCTTCACTTGTGGTCAAGGATTGTGCCCAGCCCTGCTGAGTACTTGCCTGAGTACATTTCTGTTCCTCGAAAACAAATAAGAACAACAACTAAAACCCATTTATACAATTAAAATGCCAGTGAGCATTTGTTTATGCCACACAGCAAGAGAGAAAATCTAGCCAAAGAAAAACAAGAAACTAGAAAATAGAAAATGTATCATAATACTATAAGAAAGGGAATGGCAGTAACAGGAAACTGTCAGGGGAGGGTGGGTGGGGCACATAACTTCAATAAGGGTATCTGGTCTCAAACGAGGCGAAGTGGGGACCAAAGGGAGGTCCAAACTTTACCTGTACGATGACCGCTTGTATGCCTAATTCTAAGTTGTACCCTACATCTTTAAAATAAAACATAAAAAAGCCTTAACAACTGCAAAAAAAAAAACTTAAAAAAAATAAATTAGAAAATAATAAAGTAGAAGTAAAAGAATTCTGTCAGACATAGTTTATCATTAAACATGGTTATTATAGTGTTTTATTTCAACAACTGGAAAAATAACATAAAATGTATTCTGTTTTGCCGAAAAACGAAAACTGACCAGAGGATTTCACTGCTTGAAGACACAGCTGTGCGTTTTCCATGGAGTTTATGGATAAAAACTGCTTTTTATTTGCTTTTATTTTTTTACATCTCTGCATCTTGCCAGAATCTCAAGTAACCAAGACTCAAGAGAATATACCAGGTGGGTGTCCCACCCAGCTCTGCCCTTCTCTTTCTCAAAGAAGTCAGCATGCCTCCCCGAAGGCCCGAGCGGGGTGCTCATAGCAGCCTTGCTTACAACAGCCAAATACCGGAAGCAACCAACATTTGCATAAGGAAAACATGGTGTGTTCACCAACAGACGACTCCTCAGCAATGAGAAGGTGCAAACGAGGCTGGCCCTGAAGGTGGTGAGTTCTCTCAGTGGCTTGTTCACAGTCAGTTACAGATTGATCTTGTTCTACTCATCCCCCCTTCTCACTCCTGCACTTAACTGAACCAAAAAAAGAGAAAATACAAAGGGGGGCACATGTACAGTGCAGGGGTGAGGACAAGAGAGGAGTCAGGTAAAGGATGTTGCATCTGCCGCGGTCAACTGCCTCAAGACAATCCTCCTCCACCATATTACCAACAGTGAAATATATAACCTTAGGTGTCTACTCAGTGAATTTGTACAGACCATGTGGAATTTTATGAAGCAGGTGGGAATGCATCCTGCAGGGTGGAGGGGTCAGGTCAGTCCGCCAGGGTCTCCCTGGGCCTGCCGGGCCACCAGAAGCATGGCTCTGCCCTGATCCTGTGCGTGTCTGTTGGACCAGAATCTGAGAGACTTCCAAAGCCCCAGTCATACTCAGGAGACTCACGAATGCACATGTGGGCCGAGGCCTTGGGTGATGGCTTGGTTTCAAATACATCCATCTAGCATGCCTGTAGTTCCAGCTACTTGGAAGGCTGAGGCGGAAGAATCGACGGAGCCCAGCAGGTCGAGGCTGCGGTGGCCGGGAGCGTGCCACTGCACTCCAGTCTGGGTGATGAGTGAGACTCCAACTCAAAAAAAAAAAACCAATACATTCATCTTATGGGTTATTTCTGATCCCTTCACCAAACACTGGCAACTTTAACCCGAGCTGGCCTGACTTCTGCACAGCCAGGCTGGAGCAATGGAAGGGACAGGGGAGCCGTCTTGGGCACCTGAGGACCTGGAGAGCCAGGGCAAGCTGCTGAGGCTGGAGAGTCCCTTGCATGAGGGACAACTGTGTTTATGTCCTATTTCCTCCCCAAGCACGTCCAGAGGATTTGTTTTATTTTAAGAAAAATCAAAGAAAAACATTTTTTTCATAAATTGCACTCTTATCCAACCTCACAACACCCTCTTAGGTAGGAGGAAGCTGAGCAGATCCTCCCCATCCTCCCTTGGAAACATAACACCACCAAGATCAACACGAGAGGGAGTGGGCTGCCCTCTTTGGAAAAGAAGTGGGCCTCTCTCCAGTCAGCCTTCCATCCCTCCCCACCCTCTCCCCTCCTCTTCTCTCCCTCCAAGGACCGTGCCCACAGGACTCCTAGCTATCAGATTTCAGTAGGGTCTCACCACACACAGCACCATTGGGTCTCCAGACTCTGGGATGTCTTCCAATTCTGAGAACAAGTTTAAAACCTTATTAACAAAAGGAATTTCAAGACAAATGACCAAAGAAAGGGAAACACTCTCTACAAATCATTTCCTCCTACTTCTGGATGCAAAAGCTTCCAAGAACATTCCCCAAGTTGAGGGGCACCTGTAGCCACAGAATTTCTCTCAGGAGTGGGTGTGTGGGGGTCTTCATTCACCCTACCCCCTGAAATCCATTGTCAGGGCAAAAAGAAGACCCAGGGAAGCCACCAAAGATAGTCCAGACTGCTCCACAAAGGCTCCCAGCCCCAGTCATGGTTCCCTGCACGTAATGTGATTCTTCCTCGCTTCAACCCTCAACTGACCAATGCATGACCATTTCCTCTCTTTTGTCACCATAAAGAATTCACAAAAGACAAGTAAAGGTTACCATGGGCCCTGATAGCAAACCTAGAATGTATATCTTCAAGGCAGATAACGATGAACCACCATAAATTCCATGGGTCTTTGAGAAGCTGAGTGGTAAGCTGAGTCAGAGGATGTCCGGAAGACCCTGGGTAAGTGGAGGTTCCAGATCAGATTCTGCCTGTGCTTTATCCCCATTTGACATCTGTTAAGTGAGAATGAAGATAACTTCCCTGATGTTGCCCAGGGATAGGCAAGATAAGATATATGAGAACACTCAAAAAGTTAGAAACCTGATGCAAAAGCACCATTATCACTGAATGCCATTTCAGTCACAAGAGCGATGTACTGGGTGTTAATAATAGCTCAAGACTATCCCTCTGAACATTTACCATTATACTATAAGAAAGGTACTGGCAGTAGCAATACTGCCGGGGCAGGGGGGAGGGGGAGCAGAACATCAATAAGGGGGTCTGATCTCAAACCACACAAAATGGGGACCAAAGGGAGGCCCAAACTTTACCTGTATGATGTCCACTTATATACCTAATTCTTAATTGTACCCCACATCTTTAAAATAAAATTTTTAAAAAAGAATATCCCAAAAGCACCGAGGCCTGAACAGACAGGAGTAGGTTCCGAAATAGCCCCAAACTAAGCTTTTGTCTCAGGGACTTAGCCCTGAAAATTACCCATGAGTTAGTGAGTGACACAGATGTGACACCATTCAAAATCACCCACTCTTCAATCCACTTTCAGCATAGCCCCCACCTCTGTGGAAGCTGTGCTTCAAAAGAAGGCACAGACACATACCCTGAGAACAGGTAGGCTGCACATCTGAACCAGGGTCCCCAGTGTGTGCAGGACCCATGAGGCCTGATGGTCCATATCTCTTCCCATCTCCACCTTAACTGGGACCCGCCATGGTGGGGGCATTCACACCATGGAAACAGACCAAAATCAGCGGCCCCCACCAAGATCTGGTTGTCAAACATTTGTAACACCGCACCGGCTGAACCATGAAATTAGGCCTGACACAGGCATCAGTTACCATACACCAAAAGCAAAAACAAAAAAAAATTATGTAAGGCCGGGCACGGTGGCTCATGCCTATAACCCCGTACTTTGTGAGGCTGAGGTAAGAGGATTGCCTGAGTCCATGGGTTTGAGACCAGCCTGGGCAACTCGGCAAGACCTCACCTCTACAATAAATCAAAAAATTACCTGGGTGTGGTGGCACGTGCCTGCATTTCCAGCTACTTGGAAGGCTGAGGTGGAAGGATTGCCTGAGCCCAGCAGGTTGAGGTTGTAGTGGCCATGAGCATGCCACTGCACTCCAGCCTGGGCAACAGAGTGAGACTCCAACTCAAAAAAAAAGTTATATATATAAAATCTTTAAAACCGAAGTCTAGTTTAATATTTTGCTTTAATAATAAAAGCTTTTGTGCTTTTCAAAATGATATGACCACAGATATATATGATTCATCCCTCGGTACCCAGGGCCAATTTCCTGTCTCCACCAATCCCATTAGTAAATGAGCCAAAATTAAATCAGGATTTAGCAGATTTCTGTGAATATTGAAGCAATTCAGAGTCCTGCTAAGGAGAAGGAGGAGCTGTAAAAACACGTTAAAGCATTGAAGTCCTGCCGGCCACAAGCCCACTTCCGTTCTCTGAATAAACCACTTCTAATGAGCTATTTTGGTGAGGGTAAACCCACGTCCAAACCAAGGGCAGCAGATCCAAGCACTGTCAAGCTTACCGTGTCACCTCTGCTCATGCACACGCTGAGAAGCCTGCATACCCAGAGACCTCTGTGTGCACTCCTGGCCTTTCCCTCGTCCATAATTTATTCACTGTCTCCATGACAACTGGACTCGGAAAGAGGAGGAAAGGTTTCCTGACTCTCTGGGAAGCAACTGCTTCACAAACTGGAAAAACACATTTCCCAGGCATGGGGTCCTGAGAAGGACACTGTTAAAGGCTCAGAAAATCTGACATGAGCTCATTAAAACTCAACCTTGGACTTCAAAAAATAGCACAGACCATCCAACTATTTAACAGTCAATAATGACAAACTGGAAAAAAAAACCTATTGTTTAAACATTAATAAAAAAAAAAACTAGCTGGCTATAAATATTTTAAAAACCAAATGTTTTAAGCATTCGAAAGAAAAAAATTGCAAAGCAGAAACTATCCCAATATCAATGTCAGATATTAACATTTCTCGGCTCTGACATCCTGTTTGCTTAATTTGCTTTACCCAGGCCTCTGGCACTCCTTTACGACAGAATAGCCCTCTTCTACCTTGGTGACCATCCTAGGCAGACATCAAGATCTAGCACTTGAAGACCAAATGCAAGACCAGCACATAGACAAAGGAAATCAGACTCATGATGGCCCTGGGCCGGATGTAAGACACATGCAGTCTCTACCCTACGGGCACTGACCCTAGTCCCACTGTCTGAAGACCCCAGGCTGTCACCCACTCACAGCCAGGCATTCATCACAGCAAACCCTGGACCAAATCAGGGGAGGCACAGTAACTGCTAGGGACTCCATTTTAGAATTGGCTCCTTCAGCAAAAAGCTGATTAAATCTCCAGATTTCACGTGGGAAGGCCTTGGACCTGGGCCTTCTAGAAAACATTGCCTGTAGCTGGCACTCTGAGTTAACTTTCCCCCAATAAATACTCAAAGCTACCCCGTTTTAGGATTTACCACAGGAAGTACACCAATGAGCTTCATCTACCAAACAATTCCTTATCCTCTCATGTCTTCGAAATGGAAGATTTTGGAGAGCTAATTTGATAAATGGGTAAGTTAATCCAAAATCGAGGGATAAAGGAAAAAACAGCACTTCAAGAGCACCTTAGTAAATACTGACAGAACGTAGGCAGCATGCCCACCCGAGCAGATCCGAGGAGCTCCATAAAATTCCACAGCTCAGCGGGAAGTGGGCCCGTCCTCCTTTGAGAGGGATGGTCTTCCCGAGGCGGAGTGACAGGCAGGTGACCACCAACCATCTGAGCAGGGTTAGGAAAGCAAGGCTGCCTGTGGTTTGTGGGTAAGAATAGCTGCTTGGCTGGAGAAAGGTCGGGAGAGAGGTTGGGCGAGACAAGGGGCCATGGGGAGGCAATGTACACCGTGTTCTGTGGACGGCTGAAAAAACAGCAGTGATGATATGAAGCGGGATTTCAGCCAGCCTCCTTGTGCCCCAGGGGGACATATCCTGGGAGCCCCAGGGGTCCTTGTTCAGCTCTGGGGCAGATGCTGGGGAGGGAGACGATAAGCACAGAGCTTCTCAAGCATCACATGCAGAAGAGCAGGGAGACTTGTGAGGCTTGCCTCCTCCTGAGGCCTGTGCGGCAGCAGGGAGGATTCAAAACCCTGTCCCTGAGAAGCTCCCCGAGGGCCAGCCTTCAGGTGCCACCAAAAAGAATGGCTCTGGGGGCGAGGCCTCCAAAAAGGACCGATGACTCCCTGACTTCGCCAAGTCACAGGCCAGACAGAGGTCTTTTCCCCTGAGGTTGGGATGGCCTCAACACCTGTTCTAGCTTCCTTAATTCACTCCAAGGCCACTCTTCCGATGGGACGATGAGGATGAAGATGCTGTAGAAAAGTAAACATGATAAGAAGACAAGCCCTCATGCCCTCTGTCCCCACCGAACAAGCAAGTGGCACACCCCAGAAAATCACCAAGGTCAGTCTCACTCAGTAAAGTGACCTGCAGCTCAGCGCCCCCCAGGAGTGTACACCCACCCTCATTCCCAGCTGACACCCCACCCAGGTCTGGCCACTAAATTGCTGGACCACCGTCCACTCCCAACTGACACCCCTACCCAGACCTGCCCACTACAATACTGGACACCCCCACCCCCAACTGACACCCCACCAGGCCTGGCCACTACAATGGACCCCAACCCACTCCCAGCTGACACCCCCACCCAGACCTGGCCTCTAAAATACTGGACCCCTCTCCACTTCCAAATGACACCATCATTCAGGCCGGCCACTACAACACTGGACCCTCCCACTCCCAGCTGACACTCCCATTCAGGCCTGGCCACTAAAATACTGACCCATCCACTCCTCATGGTCACCCCACCCAGGCCTGGTCACTAGAATACTAAAGCCCCTTCCACTTCTAAATGACACCTCCCTTTCCCCCAAGGCCTAGTGACTACGAGACTTTCTCGGGGTCTTTAGGACTTGCTTCCACTGGGCTCAGGCCCCACCTTCCTGCCTCCCCTCTCAGGCCTTAGGGGACCCTCGTTAGTAGCTGTCCTGACTAAAACTAATTTGAAATTCCAAGCCAATGTTTGCTATCAATTGGAGACTGTCTTGGGTAACTGCAACTGATTATCTTATGGGGAATTCCAGTGCAGTTCTTGTAAGCATCACTAAAGTCACCTCACAGGGAAGACGTTTGGGAGTCAGATACTTAAAACCACACTGTGCAGCAACACAATACGCAGAGTCCCTTCCTTAAGGCCCTGACTTAGGGCAGACCTCAAATTCCAGGGCAGCACATTCAGGCTCTGAAACTACACATACTGCTTGTTGGGATCATGTGTTCCTGCCGCTGCTTATCTAAAACAAGACACGTTATTCCTCCGGTATTTCTCATTTGGGGTGCAAAACCACACCAGAAAGGCCCAAACTGGGTCACATCGATGACGCCGATTTGGCACGGTGCTCAGTCTGGGGCACATGAATGACTTTAAGTCACCGTCGCTGCCAGCCCTGAACGCATGGAAGAGCGGCTCGTGTCTCCGTGAAAATTCACAGCACAGAAGCCGCTAGCAAGGCGCGGGGAGAGGAGGGCCCACCGGGCGCTGTCACAGGGTCTGTGCCGCCGGCGGGCCTGCTAGCGTGACCCCGACCCAGCCAGTCAATCTGTCTTCTCTGCCTGAAGCTGCCAAGCACCTGGAGGCTGGGAAGAAAGGGGAAGCCAAAGACAACGAAACGAGGCCTTCCTTCCCTTATGTGCTATAAATACACCCGGGGAAGAGGAGACTGGGAACATGAATCTGGTTACAATCCTCCTGCCCCCCCTTCATCCCCACAAGCTGATACGAGAAGGGCTTGGGAAGCGTGAGGGGTAAATGGAGTCCTCACAGCCCCACTGCTTGGTCACAGCCCGCGCGAGCGCGGTGTGTGATTCAAGTGGCACGGAATCGATCTTAACTCACCTCTAGTCGTTTATGCAAAGGCTCAAAATTGCATCGCTTTTCCTGTTCATATGCTAAATTAAACTTAGCTTCACACAGTTTAATTCAGCAATTTGTTTCCATTCCCTCATAGGGTTGATTATTTGGAACGTGGGAGTGGCGTGGGACTCCCGGTCACCCCGAGGGATGTGATCCTGCATCTCATGGCTGCGGGGCTGTGGGCTGCCCACCACCCCTCCCGGAGGATGAAGGGTCCAGCCCTCACCACAAGGCGGCTTCTGACAACGTAGAGTCTCCAGTTCATAACAAAGCAGATAATGCAGAGGAGGCTAGGCCGTTTTAGTCTGCTAACTGCTGGATCTTCTTTGTTAACCACATATCATGGAGCAGTGCCTGACGTATTTTACATTAATATGCACAGAAAACACAGGGCAAACAGTAAACTGGAAACAGCTGTTACCTCTGGGTGGGGAGTGAGACGTGGTGACGGGGGTATGAAAGGAATTTTTTCTTCATATTCTAGATACTTCTAGATCATTCATTTTGAAGAAGAACATATTCATATATTGCATAATTTATTTTTTAACAATAGATGACACATCTAAAGAGAAAAGCAGGTACATACTCCAATGACTAACATTTCCCTTTTTAAACATCACACTTTGTTGCCACCTTCTACTATTAAAATAATACAAAAATAGACTCAAGAGTAATGGTACCTAAGAAGTGGATTTCTTAAAATGTGCTGAGCCAGGTGCAGTGACTCACGCCTGTCATCCCAGCACTTTGGGAGGCAGAGGCGAGAGGACTGCCTGAGCTCAGGGGTTCAAGACCAGCCTGAGCACCACAGTGAGACCTCATCTCTACAAGAAAAAAAAAAAAAAAAGCTGAGTGTGGTGGCACATGCCTATGGTTCCAGCTACTTGGAAGGTTGAAGCAGAAGGATCGTCTGAGCCCAGCAGGTCAAGGCTTCAGTAGTCATGAGCGTGCCACTGCACTCCAGCCTGGGAGACAGAGTGAGACTCCAACTCAAAAAGAAAAGAAAAGAAAAGAAAAAAGAGTGTGCTGAATTCTCTATTAAAGCAACAAACACAAACAACCCCAATAACCCAATGATGTATCTTTTCTATAAGTTTACAGAAATTCACATATATTTCCAAAGCAGCGTCGCCCATTACTCACACCAGTTTCTTCGTCTGGCCCCAGCAGGCCATACAAATGCCTGGAAAAAGCAACTAAATGGCACAGCTGAGATACATCCAGCCTGTTCTTTTCAGCCCCCACAGAGACCAGCAGGCAGGGAGCACAAGGAGTGTCGCAGGTCTCTACCACAGGGTCTCTCTGTGTGCCATCCTCACCCAGAAAAGACGGAAGCATCCAAAGACAAAAAAGGGGCCAGGTCGGCTGGTGGGGAGAGGGCCAGGGCAGAACAGAGATGCTGCATGGCTGGGAAGCACATGGGAGGAGGCAAGAGGCAGAAGATACACCAAGGCTCCTGTGAGTTACCGCCATGGACCGAGCCCGTTCTCGCAGGGCAGGGCGTGCCCTTACAGAAGGAGCTGAGTGTCACACAGGCAAGTGACACAGTGGCCACTGCTCCAGGTGCTGCTTGAATCAAGAAGGATCAGCCACTGGCTGCTACCCCTGATCTCTAGAATGCAAGCTGTCCAGAAACCAATAACACTTGGCATGTGCAGTGGACACCAAGAGGGAGAAAAGTAGTGCTTGGAGACAAACTTAAGAAACGTTGAGCAAGAAAAGACAGAAAAGCACACGAGTTTTGGAAAATACTCCTGGCATTCAGTGCCGTGGATAGGACAAGTAACCAGCGAAGGGGGAGAAAGAAAGGACCAGAGCATCTAGGGTGAATGGGGAAGCAGGGGCCTCCTCGGGTCTTGAAGAATGGGTGCAGTTTGGAGCCATGAAGAGAAAGCCATGTGGAAATCATGCAGAAACTAACTTGACAAAAGAAGCTGCTTTAAAAAAAAACCCTGAGGCTGGAGCCAGAAGGTGCATGACCACACATGCTCATCCCGGCCTCAAGTTTGGACTTGATTCTGTGGGGAAACTGTGAGCCACGGAAGACTGCAGATCCAAGAGGAGAACCCATTGTAAGTAATGAGCACAGTGGTCAGAGGAAGGATGGGAGGTAGACTGCCCCATCGAGAGACTACAGCAAACTCAGAGCAAAGTTCATTGCTGTGAGAATAAAGACAAGACAGACAGAAGAGATGCTGGCATAGAAGAGGAAGGACCAGGAGGAACTGAGGAACATATGGTTGTACACCGCTAGTCACCAAGACCAGGGGAGAGACAAGAAAGACAGTTCATAAAAGGAAACTCTGATCTGTGTACACAACGTACAAGGATGTAACTTGGTGATTGTTTAGCACTATGTGTAGCTGACAATGTGTTCATGTTCTTAAGTACAAAGAGCTTCTACAAAAGAGAAGAAAAAGCAAAGAACTCAATAGGAAGATGGGCAAAGGTGTGAACAGTAACTTATAGAAGAGGAAATGAAAATTGCCCACATATAATATGAAAAATACATTTAACCTCAACATGAGTAGGTGCAATGTGGTAACCCCAAATCTGAGAGGGCTTGTGCGTCACATTTACCCATTCCAAAGAAGTCCCCTGGAGGCCAGGCAGGGAGAGACATTTGTTTACTAGAACTTAAGGGGGGCACCGATGGTGGCAGGTCAGTGAAGAATCCACACCTCAGGGCAGTATGGCAAGTAGCTTTACAATCAAAGCAATCAAGCCAATCACTCAAACTCCTATCCGGTGTTTACAATTACACTGCTTAAGCATGACAGCTACATTGCTTTCAGCTTTGCTTGATCACCTGCATTCTCTGACTCATTACTGGGAATATGCAAACCCTTCAGAGACCAGCCTTCACCAGAGGCCACTCCCTGAGGAAAAGGGCAGAAAGAAACTTGGTATGGGAGAAACCATCCACGTCCAGACAACACCCCAAGCTAGGGAAAGATAGATCTAGACAACACCTATCCTGCCAGGGGCAACCACCTTCCACCCTACTCAGCAGTGCCCATGCCACAGAGCAGGACCCATAACTGAGTGTGTGGGTCAGCTGAGCCAAAGAACACAGGCCTGAGATGCAAATGGATCCCAACACAAACTGCCCCAAGAAATGGCAAAAACATGGAACCAACCATGCTGCCCATCGAAGCTGGACTGGATTAAAAAAATGTGGTACATACACACAATGGAATATTATGCAGCCATTAAGAAGGACAAATATATGGACTTTGCAGCAACTTGGATGGATTTGGAGTTGATCATACTCAGTGATTTATCACAGAAACAAAGAATTGAGTTCCATATGTTCTCACTCATAAGGTGACCTTGAACAATTTTAATGCTATAAGAAAGCGGTTGGCAGTAGTAGGAAACTATCAGGGGAGGGGGATGGGACTGGCAGTTGAGGGAAACTGCTAGG
>CAUYQG010202708.1:0-11468 GCA_963574415.1 Tarsius wallacei | reverse complement strand
ACCTCATCTCTACAATAAATCAAAAAATCAGCTGGGTGTGGTAGCGCGCGCCTGTAGTTCCAGCTACTTGGAAGGCTGAGGCGGAAGGATCGCCGGAGCCCAGCAGGTCGAGGCTGCGGTGGCCGGGAGCGGCCACTGCACTCATGTCTGGGCGAAAGAGTTAAACTCAAACTAAAAAAAAAAAAAAAAAAAAATGTTGACCTGAACACTCCCGGGTATTTATTTATAATAAAAATTTGTATGTACTATGTGAAATCAAAACCTGTTGCAGCATTAACTTCCTAGAATGGACAGTTCCATAGTCTTCCCTGTTGTGCCTTTGTATCTCTGATTGACTTCCAGACTAACTGGAACGTAAGTAATTTATTCAATGATCAGCAGTGTCCCGATCAAGTACAATCATATACAAAGAATTGTTTACTTACACCAACTCTCAGAATTTAGTAATTAAATCATAGCAACAGTTGATGTAGTACCTTAAAATTAATACATACATTTTTAAATGACTTATCCATAATTAGTGGCAAATAGTTAAAATACTTAAGGTTATAGTCACTGTACTTAGTAGCAAGAAAATTAAAAATTGATAGAAGGTTAAAATTTTTGAAAAAGAGAAAAGTAGGAGGGTTCAGAAAGATATCATGTGTTCTATACACTGATAAGTCCCAGCTTGTCTGCCTAAGGGACGGGAGGCAGTCATTTATGGGTGTAAAGAGGCTCCAGACCCTGCCACATACAGTACTAGATGTGGGACCTTGGAAAAAGTTGTCTAACTTTTCTTGTTTCCATTCCTTACCTACTTCTAAGAATTATGGCAGTTCTAACGTGAAATAAGACACAGAAAGTGTTTAGAGCATTGCCTGACATTTAATAAGTACTCAAAACATGTTAACCATTTCCAGATTTCCTCACCTACCTATCTTTCTAGCCTTAGTTTGAAACAATTATTGAAGTACAAGGTGACAAATATATGCTTTAATATCCAGTTCATATTTCTTTTTTTTTCTCCTGTGAGCCAGAGGGCCCTGTGTACTTGATTTTGTCACCAAGGTGGTACTCTGGTTCATACTCCTAAGCTGCCTAGGTTAGACTTTCTTTAGAAGCTCCCCTAGTATGAAATGGTGCCTCCTACTGCCTCTGATCTCATTCATATCTCTGCTCTTGGGAGCTAAATATTTTCTCCAGGAAATCATTCAATATCCCCATTGTCAACCAGCAAATTCCACTTCTAGGATTTTACCCTAAATAAAGAATTAATGATTTATGCTCATTTAACTGCAATGTTGTTAATAGCAAAAAAGTGAATTAAGAAAAACTTTTAGTGACTAATAATAGAGAACTGGTTGGATAAATTGTGGAGTACTACATGCGCAATCGAATTCTAAGAAACTCTAAAAAGAATGCTGTATAAAAATAATGATGAAAAAGGAAGTTCATAATATATATTTTTAATTTTTAAAAAGCAGGGTATGATGCAGGATATATCATATGGCACTATGTTTAAAAATGTAGATGTAAATAGAAGCATAGAAAATGTCTGCAAAGTTTTACAGTGACCAAAATATAGAGCATCACCCACTCACTCTTCCCACTAACACTGGAATGGTTTACTAGCAAGTTTAGGTAACTGATCCTTCTTGCGTCATCTCAGCCTAAACCCTCCCTTGCTAACCAGAGACTGGGAGAAGAAAGGAGGAACGTTGGTTACAAGCTAAAAGGTGGGAGTAGCAGTCTGCACCTCTTTAATTATCTCCCTTGTATTTTTCAGCTTTGAAGGTTTTTTTCCCTGAGGTCTTTCTTGTAGCAGTGTCCACAAGTAGCTATGTATGACATATATGACAACAGAAGGAAGAAGTTATTACATTTCCTATGTTGGACTTTGCCCATAGTCATTAATGTGGCTCTGGGGGTCTTACAAATAATCGTAATCATTTAGGGATGTAAAATTATTCAAATAATCAATGATCAAAATTAATTTCACTGCCTTTTGTCTTTGCTGGCAATGTGTTTAAAAACATATTATAGATCCACTTTGTTTTTATATTTTAAGTTATGAAATAAATGACTACCATTCTTTTGACCATAATAATTGATAGTGTTTGTTTTAATGTCAGAAATGGAAGGGAACGCTATGTGTTAAGGTAATCAATATTTAAGGTCATTAAGGCTTCTTTCTGACCATTCAGATGGTCATTCCACTGTCCCTGGCAGAAGATTTGTGATTAACCATAAAAGTTAGTAGTAAAGGTGTCAGCTTCACTTATTTTAATGAAAGTGCTACAATATTTGTTCTGATTTCTGAAATCACTTTTCAGTCCCTGGCATTTGGAAGCAAAGAACCCTTTTAATGAACATTAAAGTATATTTTCTCCAAGTTTCAATGTTTCCATCATTTGAAACCGGAGATACACACTAGTCAGTAATTCATAAACTAAGATCAAATCATAGGAAATTGCCAATTTTTAACCTACAAAAAGATGGCAATTTCATATGATTTATTGAAATATGGCAATAAACATATACAAGATATTTTAAATAAAGCTTTCTAAAAATATTTTTTACCCAGATATATTTATTACACATAACATTTTGTTTTTAAATGTGGTATTTAAAACCAAGAGGTTTATAATACACAGGTTTAGCCTCACTATGTTCCAAGGGTATAAGTTATATAATTTACCTAAGAAGTTAGCAGGTGAAATGGGCAACTAGAGAAAGAACTTCAGAGTTGAAATAATCTTGTTATCTATCCAAAAAATATATCTTGAGCACCTACTGTGTGTCAGACACTATACCAAGTGCTAGAACACACCAATGAACTATGCATAATAAAGGCTCATGAAAATTATAGTCCAGTTTTGTACTTAATTCTATATAAATAATCTCACAAGTTTATTTTTTGCTTATATCCTATGGAATATTTAGCTTCTGGTTATGTTTTTTCTTATACCAATAAAATATTATTATTGTTTTATATACTATAACACCAAAAATATTTTTGCAATTTATAGGTTTATGTTCTTACCATTATCATCCCATTGAGTAGTTTTTATTGTAGTTAAATACATATTACATACAATTGACTTCTTTAAAAACTCTTGTTATATATTTCTTATTATCAAGTATATAAGTGTATCTATGTGCATTGAATTTATGTGCATTTAACATTGTAGACATATATGCATTGGATACTGTAAATTCATCTGATGATGTACCCAAAATTCAAAAAGCAGGAAACCAAATCAAAAAGATCAGCATATCCTTTGAGAAACTGGCAATAAGAGTGTGGTACTAATTAGTTTGGCAGCAAGTTCTAGACCAATATTTCCAAAACAAGTTTGACCTCAAAACACAATATAATTGTGGTGATGAAAGATCAACATAAGCTCATGAAATATAATAGACATCTAGATTAGAGTAGACAATAAAAATAGTCTCAAGGAAAATGTAACTGCTATAAAACATAATCAAAATTTGATCTATACCACAAATATGCATAATAAAGGCTGAAGATCATAAAATAGTCGACATACATCAAAGTTTAGAATAAGCTGGTAAGATGATAAAACTATGCTCTGCACTGACCAAAAAATTGAGCACCAGGCATTTATCCTTCAGGTAACATATGCAAATTCTTTTGCTCTTAGAATAGCCTACCATTCCTAAAAGACAGACAGACTTTTGCATAATAAGAACAAGAGAAATGTGTTTAGTATTTTTCTTACATATATATTTTTTAATGCATTTTTGAAGAAAATATTGCTAACACCTGGTTTTTGTTTTGTTTTGCTGAACCTATTAATATCTTAGGACAGTTTGGGAACATTGCTCTGTATGCCATACAAAGCTATAATAATAAAAAAGCCTTTGGCCATGTGTAGTATACCACCTAATTTTTAAAAAAATTTTATGAACATGCAGAATATCTTCCAATTTTTGTAGCTGTGAGTGATCTCATCTACTTTTTAAAAATCAAATTGACAGTAAATAGAAAGCTAAGATGACCAGCTAATTTATTGGGTTCCTTCTTTAGACTACAAATTCTGGAAAAAAGGACAATCAAGAGTTCCTTGTTTATATCCTTAAAGTACCTAGCATAGCCGGGCTCGGTGGCTCAGCCTGTAATCCTGCGCGTTGGAAGGCTGAGGTGAGTAGATTCCCTGAGCCCCCGGGTTCGAGGCCCGCCTGGGCAACTTGGCGAAACCCTATCCCTACAATAAATCAAAAATCAGCCGGACGTGGTAGCGCGCGCCTCTAGTTCCAGCTACTTGGAAGGCTGAAGCGGAAGGATCGCTGGAGCCCAGCAGGTCGAGGCTGCAGTGGCCGGAAGAGGCCACTGCACTCCAGTCTGGGCAACAGAGTGAGACTACAACTCAAAAAAAAAAAAAAAAAAGTACCTAGCATAGTACCTTGCATGTAGTAGACATTTGAGAAACATCAGTGGGAAAGAGGCACTGTGGCCTAGTCAGACACACCTGGATTCAAATTCTAACTCTACCTCTTACCATTAGCCATAGGCAAATTTGTTAATCTCAGGATTTACTTTTCCTATACTGTATGATGAGAATAACTTATTCCACAGTTGCTATAAAATTAAGAGAGAAAATAAAGATAATATGTCCAGTACAAAGTGTGGGCACATAATAGAGACTCAGTGAATGTTAGATCCCTTCCCTTACTCTAGTTTTCATATCAGAATCAATCCTAGAAAAAATTATAAAACAAAGACCCCTTCCACTTTCTACCCTTCTCCCCAGACACTCATCTTGCACTGTAATTAATCATCACCCTTGGTTACACTGTTATTAATCATCGCCCTTGGTAACACGGCTGAGATAGGTCAGGGTGGTCAGGAGACCTGAATTCATTTTCTATCTTTGGCCCTCACTAGTTATACATCTTGGCAAGCCATTTGACATACCAGGGATATGGCTTTAGACAATTTTATTTAGAGATTGGTGAGTTAGGTGTGGCAATTTAAAATCTTTTTATGTTAAGACAAACATGGTTATGTTTAATCAAAACAAAATCTATGCAAAGTTTTAAGATAAACCAAGAGATTTCAAAGATATTTCCACTTGTGGTAGGTTACTGTGGACTAAGGCTCCAGATTTCTGAGAATTCAACTTCCCTCTCTTATCATCAGAGATAGTTTGCTGGAAAAGTTGGTGACCTCTGAGGTTTCTTTCAGCTCAGGAATTTTTAGCTCATTATTCTCCCTCTCCTCCCCACCAAATTTCAACTTAACCTGATAAACTAGGCATCAGGGAAAAGTTACTGCATATTGCCCAAGGCTTCCAGAGGCAATTTTCTGGGCACAAGCAATTAGCTGCCCTAGGCAAAACTGCACAGTAGGCAAAGCCTGCCTCCTCCCTCTCCTGCAGTATCCACCCCCACTACCTGCAGGCTTCCTCAACTGCCTTCAGCCTGCCAGAGTTCTCGCACACACCTACAGTTTTGACTTCCACCCAAGCCTTAAGCTCTAAACTTCCCTCTTCTCCCTCCCCCATATAATTTTCTGTTCCCTCTTCGGGGTTAACCTCAGCTCAGTTATACAAGGTGATCTGATTTAATTTTTTTTCTGATTGACATCTGCGTTTTAAAGAAGAATGTGTTAGCATTAATAGTGAAATATTTATGGAACATATTTCTGAACCCTTGAGCCATTAAGATGCCCTTTGCTCACTCTAGATTACAAGATCTTGCTCTATCTCTTCAAAAGGAGACAGGTCATTTCTTCTATTCCTGCATCTGAAATATTGCCAATTCCTGTGATACATTAATCAATGCCAATAGAGTTTTCTTAGGCAGCATGCAACTCACATTAACTTTTTTTCCCCCCATATTACTCCTTCAATCTGTAATACCTTACTATTCCATCTATTTAAACCAAGGGTCTCAAACTGGTGGCTGAGGATTTCTACAGGACCTTGGATAAGTTTTGTTTGGCCATTTCATCAGGACTGTAACAACAAATGAGGTAGATATTACTCTTACCCAGTTGCAAAAGCATCTTAGCACCTACTGTGATATATCTAGTCTACTCTACTTGTATATGTTTATTGCAAAGGGCACTAGAGATTGTGACCCCCTACTTGTCCTTCAAGACCCCATCTAAAAGTCATCTTTTCTACAAAGATTTGACAATCAATTCATACTTACAGTAAGTTAGTTGCAAGTTCAATTCAACATAAGCATCTAGTCTTATGCAGGGATGCCCAGTCTTATGCAGGGGCTTTGAATAGAATAATCCACTGCAAATATAATTTAATGGAGTGGTCTCATAATGAAGATTTCAGACTGTGGCACTAAAGAAGCAAGAGGTATTCTGAGGCTGACTGGGCTTTCATGTGCCCTTAAGTTTCTTGATGTAGGTTGCTGACTCCTTTATGTTTAGGAGTGTTTAGCACCACCTTGTACCTTCTAGTGATTCTGGGGGCAGTATACATCCTTGTATCTTACACAGTGTTGATATTTATATAAGTTCCATTTGCATTATGCAACATCTTTTCATTCCCCCCCCCCATTAATAAACTGAGCTACTTGGACCATTTGGACCTCAGTCAGGATCCATTCCTCCACTGCCTTTTCATCCATCAAAGTAAAATAAACAAAGACAGAAGATCCTGTCCTCAATTCTTTTTATTACCATGCCTCTCCAAAGATGGTAAACATAATAATAATGACAATAATCACCATTTCAAAATAATGGCATATATCTAATAGTGTCTTGGAGCTTTGCTGTGGGCCTACCATACAAGAACCAAAAAAAGCAAAATACCATTCTCCTAGTATTTTGGTAACTGAAGATCCTTGCACTGGCAGTTGAAGGAAGCTAATATTATTCTAAGTCTTATCCTTTTGCATACAGGGTAATGGCAAAATTCCAGCATAATAAGACTGGACATTTACATAATGCCCTTTTTCACAGGCATTCATAGTGCTTTGCAAAATGTCTTATGCATTTTCTCAGTATTAGATAAGAAAAGAGGGGAGATGATTGATTCTAGATGGGGAATGAGGGATAGGCAAAGCCTTAATCCAAAAAAATAAAGTATGAGGCAAAAAGCTTAAGAGTGGACTCCTGACTCTGAACCTAATGTTCTTTCTACTATCCTGATAGCAAAAGGTTTTTTCCTTTCTTGAGTTTGCTATTCAGTAGCACGAAATGAATGTTGAAAAGCAGAAAGAGAACATTAAAATGGCCCTTGGAATTGAGCACAAGCAAGACATGTTTAGAAGGCAGGATTTATTAAAATGGGTTCCAAATAAGCCTATTTTTAAAAATTAAGATACCAATAGGAAGTAAAAATTAGTGGAAAATATAAACTATCCACAAAACAAGCTGCATCTTTGTGTGTCCCAGTGATACAGGATACGTACTTGTAAGATTAAAAAAAAGACCAGACTACGCTTAAATACCCTGGAGGTAAACAGTAATAAATTATAATTCATCTGACAAATTTCTTAAAATAAAAATATATCCAGCCTGGACTCACTAGGGATTTTGAGCAGTTCTAGATTTAGAAGAGAAAAAAAAAAAATACTTGAAATTGAAAAGTGGGGGTGTGAGGATAATAATAGATTGATTAAAGTCTGAGTCTGATATATTTTTTAAAAGCAGTAAAAAGAACTAATGATGTAATAGCCCCAGGGATTTAAAAGAGTTTCCTCAAATATATCAAGGGGTTAAGAAACACTGAAGAGAAAATAAGGCCCATTAATAAATGACAAATGAGATGAAACAAGATTTTGAAATAGTTGGGCTACTGAACTGATTTTTTAAAATAGATCTTTTAACGAGAAAAACAAAAAAGGGGCTAAGGAATGAGAAGGAACAAGACTTGTCAGCAGAATGCTGACAAATAGCAAGCAGGGGAATTCAGTCCTTGCAAAAATAAGGATTTTCCAAATCAGCAAACTTGGGGGATAGACCTTCCCACAGGAGATAAGAAGGAACTGAGTAATTTATATTCTGAACCACATTTTCTCTTGTGTCTTCACTCAGCCAGGATGATCAAACCATATTATTAACCCCAGAAACTGCTTTAACTTCATGCAGATCACCTGGCTTGCATTCTCATTTCTAATATCCTCAGATAATCGCACATGCTTTAACAAACATTAATTATCTACCAGTGCCAAGTACTCTACTTGGTATTGCAAATATGAAGACTGAAACATTAGCACCTTTCCCAAATCATTCCACTCACCTTGGAACCCTCAGTTTTGACTTAGGATCCTACCTTCCCTTCAAAACAAGCATGCGCATCCTACCTTCCCTTCAAAACACACACACACACACACACACACACACACACACACACACCACCACCACCACCACCACTTACCTACAAGCATACAAATTATTATTTTTATTTAACATGATCTTTACCCATCCTCATTCCCAAATTGAGGACCTAGGAACTAAACTCCCATGGCCCTGAGCAAGCCAATTATATCCCTAAAACTCCCAGAAGACCAAGCATTCTTTTTTTTAAAGATTCTCAGCAAGAACTTTAACTGAAAAAGTAATTAATGTATATAGTTACATTTCAGACTTTCAAAAGGATGGATATATAATTTAAAGTAAAATATTCCTCCCATCCTAAATCACTAGTCCCCTCCCAAGAATAAACAAGAGCTGCTTTTAAACCCTGCTCTGTATTTTGCATGTTTGTAAGATGAAACTCTCTCGGGCAGGTTTCCATATCTGCACATGGAGATCTCTATAATAGTTGCATAAAATTCTATTGTGTAGTCCATTTACTTTACAAATCTCCTATATTGGACATATTGATTGCTTCCTATCCTTTACTGTTACAATGAACTGTTATTTATGAATCTAAAAGGAGGCAAGGTTGTTGAAAAATTAAATGAGGCAATTTATGTGAAATCATCTGGAATGCTTGGCACATGTTAAGTATTTTTAGTACATGTCCACTAAATGGATGAATCGAATAAGGGAGCAAATGACCAATAATGCTTCCAATTTTGTTTCCTGGTTTATATCTGTCTCCACTTACTAGAAATGAGAGTCTCATGAAAGTAGAGATCAATTTTGTCTGTCTTCATTCACTGCCGAAACCCTAGAGCCTAGAATCATGCCTGTTCATAGTAAATGTTTAAATAAATAATTGGTTAATGAATGAATAAATGTAATCAGCTTTCATTCTTACTTTCCCCCGACCCATAGTTTTAATTTCAAGGTATAAGAGCCTATCTAGGATGAAAGACAGTGCAGCTTTCTTTCAAGTGAGGTTATTTGTAATTTGATCCAGAGAAAAGTTAAAGGCCTTCTCCAGATGGGTGTTGGAACCTAGCTCAACCTCTCTTGCCTGCCTGAGATAATCTCTCTTGAAAGGAGGCGCACTGTCAGCAACTTTCACAAGCCTCTTTGGATATCATTATAGACAGAAATTTTGAAAGTGATTTTAATTACATTCAGAAAAGAGAAATAAGGTACAACACCTACACAGCCCTGCCTCCAAGTACAAGTCCCAGGGCAGCAACCCTAGTTGCCCTACCCAAGGGATGAGCCTGCTAAAGACAGTCAAAGTTTGTAGATTAATTACCATTTTCAAATATAGATCAAAGTGCAGTCAAGGGTTTCTTTATAATAACATTACACTCACTAGACTTGCTTTCTTAATTTGGAGAGAAAGAATCGGAGTTAGAAAACTGTCTCAACCCTGGGTGCACCATGGGTATATGTTCCATTTAACAATCTTATCTGACCCGTGTGTTGCTAAAGAAAAAAAAAAAGTTAACAACCACTGGTCTAGACTAGGACCAGAAAAAGGTCATGTTAGAAAATTGGTCAGATTTCTAGAGTCATGTAATTACAAATATGGGACAACCAAGATCTTAAGTTTGGGGATTGTGGCATAACTCAAATAAATTGGGTTGAGTCTCGCTTGGCTCACTGTCAGTGCATTCTCATATTCAAAGACACACAGTTGGGGAGTCACAAAGTAATTTTTAACACAATATTGTCTTTACTTTTTATTTTTTGCCTTAGTCTCTTGAGAACTCCAAAGAGGAAAGTATATTCTTAACACGAGCAAGATCTTTTACGTCCTTTTCCCATTAATGTCTCTCTCAGTAGTTTTACACAGATGGCAACTGCTCCTGAAAACATTCACTCTCACAGTGCCTCACGCCCTGTAATCCCAGCACTTTGGGAGGCCAAGATGAGGGGATTTCCTGAGCCCACAGTTTCAAGACCAGCCTGGGTAACATGGTGACATCTTGTCTCTACAATAAATCAAAAAGTTAGCCGGTATTAATGTGGTAGTGTGCGCCTGAAGTTCCGTCTACTTGGAAGACTGAGGGGGAAGGATTGTCTGAGCCCAGCAGGTGGACACTGGGGTGGCCATGAGCGTGCCACTGCACTCCAGACTGGGCAACAGAGTGAGACTCCAACTCAAAAAAAGAAAAAAAATTCTCTCTCAATTCTCAACTCCTTTAAAACAATCCAACACCCAACCCACTGATCTATCTCTCTTCTTCCCCACCTCCTTGATGTCATTGTCATCTAACTTACTTTGTTGTTTGCTCAGAGAGTATGTTTTGAGAACATGGTTTTCCCTTTTAGATTTCCATGCTGACTGAAACAGATACCCTTTATTGACAGAATTACCTCCAAGTGACTTGGACGATTTTTGTTCCTATCTTCTAATTTATATTATTTTTTTCTATTCGAGTCCACCCAGGGACTCATAGTGGGAATTAAACGTTTCAATATTTTCTTCCCTTTTTTTCTGTACTTTCTACTTTAAAAATTAGCATTACTGATTTCATAACAAGAAAAAAGTTAGCCGGGCTCGTTTACTCAGCCTGTAATCCCGCGGTTTGGGGGGCTGAGGTGAATGGATTGCCTGAGCCTGCAGGTTCGAGACCCACCTGGACAACTTGGCGAGACCTTATCTCTACAATAAATCAAAAATTAGCCGGGCGTGGTAGTGTGCGCCTGTAGTTCCAGCTACTTGGAAGGCTGAGGCGGAAGGATCGCCAGAGCCCAGCAGGTCGAGGCTGCAGAGGCCGGAAGCGGCCACTGCACTTCAGTCTGGGTGACAGAGTGAGACTCCAACTCAGAAAAATAAAAAATAAAATAAAATAAAATAATTTTAAAAAGAAAAAAGTTGTTTTTAATTTTAAAAGCTTACATGTACTTATTAGAGGAAACGTGGAAAATTCAGAAAAAAAGTAATAGTATAAAATATTGTATAATCATATTGTATAATTATGATAGTATAATCATTAAGAGCATCTTGATTTTAATGCATTTTCTTCCAGTCTTCTAAACATATACATACGCACACATTTAGACTATAGTGTTCCATATTCTTTTTATTATTTGACACTGTATTTTGAATTTTTTTTTTTTTTTGAGTTGGAGTCTCACTCTGTCGCTCAGACTGGAGTGCAGTGGCCGCTCCCGGCCACCGCAGCCTCGACCTGCTGGG
>CAUYQG010202706.1:0-19077 GCA_963574415.1 Tarsius wallacei | reverse complement strand
AATCGCTTTCTTCTAGTATTATAATTGTTCAAGGCCCGCTTATGAGTGAGAACATATGGTATTCTGTTCTTTGTGTCTGTGATAGATCCCTGAGTATGATAGATTCCAAATCTATCCAAGTTGCTGCGAAGTCCATATGTTTGTCCTGCTTTATGGCTGCATAATATCCCATTGTGTATATACACCACATTTTCTTTATCCAGTCCAGCTTTGATGGACAACATGGTTGGTTCCATGTTTTTGCTATTGTGAATACAGCTGCAACAAACATACGTGTGCAGGTATCTTTTCTGTAGAATGATTTGAGTTCCTCCGGGTATATTCCCAATAGGGGGAATTGCTGGGTCATATGGAAGGTCAATTTCTAGTTCTGTCAGAAAATGCCACACTGCCTTCCAAAGAGGTTGCACTCGTTTTCATTCCCACCAGCAGTGTAGAAGCGTTCCTTTTTCTTCACATCCTTGCCAGCATCTGTTGTTGTTTGCTTTATTAGTTTTTATTAATAATTAAAATTAACTTTTAATTTTTTAATTTTAATGATGTGGGGTACAATTCAGGGTTAGGTATACAAATGTTCATTATGCAGGTACCCTTGTTGATAAGGTGTGCCCCCGCTTCCCCAGGCAGATTCCCACTACTGCCCATCCCACCTCCCCGCCTCCCTACCCGCCCCCCCCAACCCCCAGCAGTTTCCTGCTACTGCCAATCCTTTTCTTACGGTATTACGAACATTTGAACTGAGTATTTCAAGCTCTTCCCCTACCCTATGGGCCCCATGTTCAACGGGCATAAATGCAGTTCCTGAAACATCTGTTCTGCCCCTATGTCATTATTTCTTGACCCCTTGGATGCTGACCTTCACCTGTTGTAAGTTCTGCTAAAGCACATACAGCTGGACTTCTTCTAGTCTTGGACCTTGACTGGACTTCTCCCTCTCCCATGGGATACTGACTCCAGAAGAATCACCACCTCCTTCTACCTCTATTCCAGATCTTCTCATGCCTATGCATGATTTTCCTCTGGGAGAAAACTCGTGACATACCCTCTTCCCAGGTTTATTGTGAAGACCAAAGAACATATTAGATGGGAAGGCATTCTGAAATGTTTAGAATAGTAACTGAGAAAAATTAGGAGATTAAAACACAACAGAGGTTAGTCTACCAGAAGGATTCATAAAATTCACTAAAATGAATGCTTCCCCAGTCATCACAAAATTCACATAAGGATAGAATTTTACATAAGTATTATCACAACTAGAGGTCCTAAGTCCTGCTAGGTTACCAAGTGAATCCACAGAAAAATCCTCGTTACAGATTGCTTAAACTCTTTCTGTAGCATTGACTCTATGTAAACTCGCCATGAGGACAATAGACCATCATGCAAAATATACCTAATACCTTGTGAGGGAAGTCCAAAGGACTCACAGCTCCACGTAACCTTAGGGAGTATTCAAGAGAATGCCCTTGTTTTCAATTTTTGGAAATATGCCTATGACCACACAAGCAAGTACTACCATAACCTGAATCTAAGTCCCAGTGCAAAAATATTAATTTTAAGATGCCTAGTAAATACTTTCAAATACAGGCAATTTAACCACTTCAGACTGATGACACAATGCTATTTTTAAAGTCATCAGGACAAAGAATTTCAAAATGGTCCTCACAATTATACTGTAGTGCTGGAGTGACATCACCTGTACTACCAATCTTTCTCTTCACAGTTTTCTAAATCAATCTTACTGCAATTTTTTCTATTTTTTTTGTCAATACAGAAAAAAAGCATACACAGTTGTTTCTATTCCTCATCATTAAAATACTCAGATTTATGAGAAAAATAGGCTCATTTTCTTCACAGAACTCAAGGCAATCATTAACTGTCCTTAAAGATATAAATTTTGGTTGCCACCTGGAGTACACTAAAGAGAGTAGCATGTCAAAAACCAATACCTACAATTCAGAGCACCTGTCATTACTTTGATTTGAAACTTCCATTGAAATTAATGTTTGTTTTGTAACGATATGGTGTCTTAATATGTGTGGTTTGTCTCTCTGTCACACATACCTCTTACTCTATCTCAATATTAGCTGTTGCTCTAGAAAATAATCGTCACATTGAGGTTCATCACCATAAATACTACATAGGTCACAAAGCTCTTTTAAGACAGACTATGCTAGACATACCCTATAAATTTCCCTCCAGCCGAAAATACATCCAGCAGGTTTTGTGTTATGTGGTACAAGAGGGACAAAAACATAATTCACTTTGTATTGATTACAAAATATATACTCTCTTCGGAGAGTTTGAACTCTCTGATTGTTCAAACAATTTAGTGAAAATCTACTTTTCTATTCCATTTGTTGTTGAATAGAACACATCCTGAATCTGTCATCTCTTCTTTCTCTGCACGAAGTCCCTCATGTTGAAGGCAATCATTCAATCGGTTTACAATATCATGCCTGAGAGACTGCAGCTACACATCACTTCCCTGATAGGAATAATATGCGCAGAATGGAGAAATGGTAGATTTTTTTAAATGGACAAGAAAAAGAAGAAGATTTCATTGGCAATTTTTTGGCAAATACATCATCAAAGACTAGAACATATGGCTAAGAAGAAATGGTTCGTTTCTTGAAGAAAAAATATTTCACCACAGCCATTAGCCACCAGGTAAGAGACTTGTCAGAAAAGAAAATTTCAGTGACACATCACTTTTGCGGAACTATCCAGGAGCTAATACTGTACACAAAACAAGCTTTGAGTTGACAGACAATAAGAACCTGCCAGTGTAATATGTTGCCAAGCTACTGATTGAGGGTCTAAGGCAAAGAACTGACAAATCCAGAAGCTATGTCCACATACAGTAGAAGTCATAAAAACAAAAATTCGCAACCTTTTAGGGAGTTGTGACCCCTTGTCATTTTTCTATACAATTTGACAAGTTCCCAAAATATGTTAGATCTCTTGAAAAAGTAAAATATAAATATTTTAAAAATAAAATTAAAACAGCACAAAAGAATATGGTTCTATGAGATGACACTGAGAAGAAACCTCTAAACATCAAACTACAGACAAAATTGAGAATTTCCAAATACTGCCAAATTACTCCCAATACAGAATGAAAGAAACATACTAATGCTAATGACATTCAAAAGACAAAAAAGCAGTTATGAAATAAAGAAGGCAAGAAAAAAGAAAGGGAAGTAAAGCAGGTAAAAAGGTCAAAGGACGCTAACAAAAAGCAGGATTTGTTAAAAGAAATAACCATGCCTGAGGTCTAGGTAAATGCTACTCAGCTTTTAGTTCTCAATTTGGCAATTTACTTTGCAAAACAAATGTTTTCTAGCCTCTCCAGACAAAATTAGATGTCCATGATGAGTGCTGTCATAACGCCCTGAAACTTATACTTTGTATCACTTATAATTTGTGCCATTATTTTTTAAGGTTTATATTCTTTTACCTGTCAACTATAAGTTCCATAATTCTAAACACCATATGTACCCTGTTCACTACAATATCCACAGTATCTAGTATATACTATATGGTCAATAAATATTAGAATAAAAAATTAAGTATATCATTAACAATCTGGAGAAACAACTCAGTATAATGATTAAAGGCAAAATCTCTGGGGCCTGACTGTTGGAATTTGAATTCTGTTTCTGCCATTCGCTACCTATGTGAACTTGGCAAGACTATTAAACTCTTTGTGATTTTGTTCCCTCGATGTAAAATGAGGTTGATAATGGTACTTTCCTCACAGAGCTATGGGAATTAAAGACACCAATGCTTGTAAAGTGGTTAGAATGGTGAATACCCATATTAATAACTATATAAATTTTAGTTAAGTAATGATATTTCTATGTAAGTAAATGTAGAAAATCATGTAAATGTAGTCTGTTGTTGACTCTTCTTTTTCTCCTATTGATTTAAAAAACAGCCGGGCTCGGTGGCTCAGCCTGTAATCCCACACCTTGGGAGGCTGAGGTGAGTGGATTGCCTGAGCCCACGGGTTCGAGACCTGCCTGAGCAACTTGGTGAGACCTCATCTCTACAATAAATCAAAAAACTAGCCAGGTGTGGTAGCGCATGCCTGTAATTCCAGCTACTTGGAAGGCTGAGGCGGAAGGATCGCCGGAGCCCAGCAGGTCGAGGCTGTGGAGGCCAGGAGCGGCCACTGCACTCCAATCTGGGTGACAGAGTGAGACTCCAACTCAAAAAAAAACACAAAACTGCATAATTATAAACCTGTGTTAATGGGCACACAATATAATATGATAAGTACAGCACAGGGGAGGGGGCGAGAAAAGTTTATGTGTAGAATTGAAGTTATATTGCTATTCATCCAAACTAGATTGTTATAAACTATAATATAACTCAAAAATACATAGTAAAAGAAATGAAAGACCTAAAATGTTACATTAGAAGATATATATTTAACACAAAAGAAGACAGTAATGGAGAACTAGAGGAACAAATGAAAACAAGACATAGAAAACTGAAAGCTAAACACAATTTCTACCTTTAATTGGGGTAATTAATCTATTCACATTTAATGGCATTACTCATATGAGAGGATATATACCGAAAGAAAGGTAGAGTGACTATACTCATATCAGACAAAAGAGACTTAAAGACAATAAGTTTTACTAGAGACAAAGCAGGACATTTTATAATTATAAAAGGGTCAATTATCAAGAAAATATGGCAAGTATAAATATATATAAACTTAACAACAGAGTGCCAAAATACATAAAGCAAAAACTGACAGAAATGGAGAGAAATACAGACAATTTAACATAATAGTTGGAGACGTCAATAACCCACTGTCAATAATGAACAGAACAACCAGACAGAAGATAATCAAAGAAACAGAAGATTCTGAACAACACTATACACCAACTGATTGTAATGAACAAGTCTCACCTAAAAGGATTCGAATCATATAAAACATGTTTCCTGACCACAATGAAATTAAATAAATAATACCCATAACGTCATTCACTCTTTGATATCAGTGGAGACACTGTGAGGTAGAAAATTGACAACTCAATTTTACCATGTTAATCCCTATCCAGGGCCACTGTTCATGCTGTTCCTTCACGTGGAATGCCCCCCTCTACCCTTGTGATGATTTAAACTCTATCCGTGTATTCTAGTGAGAATGCTCTAACAAGAAGACCCCCAAATAACAATGGCTTAAACAAGATATTAATTTATTTTCTTTACATATAAAATTCTTGGTTGGCCTGAAAATTCTGATGAGACTGATAGGAATTCAGGCACCTTGTCTCGTTATCTGCCACATTCACATAACTCCAATATCATGGTCCAAGATGGCTGCCCCAGCTTCCAGCTAGTTTACCTCTGTCCCATTCAGAAAGATGGACAAAAAGAAGTAAGAGATGGGCATAATTTTTGCCTTAATGGCATGACCAAGAAGCTGCACACACAATTCTGCTTATATTCCACCAGACAGAACTTGACCGCATCATCACACTTAAATGCAAGAAGCATGAGAAGGGTTGCCTTCAGCTGGGCACCTAAATTCTATTCCTGTTTAAGAAGGTCTCAGCCACGCCATCTCTCAAGAGCTCAAAGACTACTCAAGCTTTCTTCCTTTTCTGAAATTACTTTATCTATTCACAGTTAACATGACACACTGAAAGTCAATTATTCTCTGATGGTTCCACATATTATCTGTTCCTTCATTTATATTGTAAGGACTTTGAGGGTGGGATCCATAACCTGTGCTTCTTTTCACCAATTGTTCTTCCCCCATGGTTCTTGGCACAAAGTTGGAAATGCAACAGGTATTACATTATTACTTGGTGGTTAAAATAAAAAAGGTATAATACCTGAAGAACACAAAATTACATTAACATTTCAATAAATACGCTCTGAAAATGTATTGAAAATGTGATTGCTGAAACTCGTGAGTAAATTGATAAGTTGTAGTTCCTCCAAAGTACTGCTCAAATCATTTATAAGACTTTGAATAGGGTTAGATACCCTATTACTTATCTCGTTGCAGTTTTTTAAAAATACATAGTTAAAATTACAACTGATTCATTTTATTCACAGCTGATTAATTACAAGACTTGATCAAAATTAAGCAGTTGATTTGAAACTTCAAAAGAAATTATTGATTCTTCTCATGAGCAACAGCCAATTAAAACAGTATGGTGCAAGACTGCTCTAGTTCTTAGTATTCTAATTTTGGATTTTTTCTCTTCAATTTTTTTTAACAAAGAACATAATATAAAGACTTCAAATTAGCTCTTGGCTTTTCCTATTCAATACCAACCACTTACCAAGTGCCAATCATTTTGCTGAACACTTTTTTAAAAAGTGTTTTGCCAGTGGCATCACAAATGAAAAGAGATGATGAGATAAATCATAGCAAAATCTTCCTCTGGTGTATTGCCTTTTCTTCTCTGATGAAGACCCCATAGGATATTGTTATATGGGGAAAGGACATAGTAATTCAAAGACCAGAAACTGATTCTTGCCACACAAACAAGATAGAAGATAGCCCCAAGAAGAGCTTGTATGTGGATTTTGAGTAAAAGAAGTTTAGGGTATTGATTGTCATAGGTCTGAAGTTTCAGATATCCTACTGACATTTCTACTCCTGGGAAAAAATTGAAATATGAAGTTTACAATAAGTATATATAAATGGCAAGGTTCTAAGATGTTTCTCCTAAGACATGTTAGCCATGTCTTTAAAATATTTCTAGTAGTCAGTATTCATTATTGTTTAAGCTAAAAATTAAAATCACAAGGCTATCAGAATTCGCTCATGCACTGAAGGCTCCTGAAGGCTCATTTCATTTTCCATTCCCAGAAACTGAGTATTTTTTCCCATAGCTGACAAATTGTCTATCACTGTTATGCTTTCCAATTATTATGAAAACAGTATTATAGTATCAAAAGAAAATAATTCACCCATTAATCACCCAAATATAACTATGTTCACATGAGTTCTCTCCCAGCCTTTATTCACATTTTTCCATAGCTGTAATTGTAGTACAAATATATGCTGTTTTCATCACTTAAAATTGAAATAGAATTTGTGACATTCTCATGTTGATCTATAATCATCATAGTTGTAATTTTGATGAATGCATTTATTCTATTTAATTAGTACAATATAACTAACCATCAACTTTTTCCAAGGACATTTGGAAAATCTATCACCTTTCTGAAGACCTGCATTTTTTAAAAATTCTTACTTAATAGCATGAAAGCTATAACCTTTGTCTTTGCACTCAAATAGCTGTTTAACAAGATGATGGTATTTACCAAGCACCTACTAGGTGCTCCACATTATAATAGAAGTGCTGAGCAATACCCAGAAGCATAACATAATCTCTGGTTATAACCAATTTATGATACAGCAAATGACAGACAAAGAAAGAGAATAAAACTCAACCATGGCTTCAGGGGAAAGCTACACCCCTGTGAACTGTGCCATTCAAGGAATGCTTCACTGGGTAACTTGGATGGAGCTTGAAATATGAAGAGACAGTGTTTGGATGGGTAAAGAGTTATACGAAGGGCATTCCAGAAAAAGAACAACAACTTATTTTTAAATATGTTCAAACAAGGGCTTTGGCAAGAATGGTGGAATGTGCCCCGGGCTGAAGCAGGATTGGGTCTGTAAGTAGATATTTCATTTTTCCATTAGTGAGGGTAAATAGGATTCAGGGACATACAGCTGGATAGATGAGTAAACTCACACTCCTGACAGTGTTCACCCAACAAAAGTGGGGAGGAAGTTCTAGCCTGCAGAACTGTGAGACAATAAAGTTCTGTTGTTTAAGCCAGCTTGTGGTATCTTGCTGCAGCAGCCAAAGCAAACTAATACATGGTGCTTGTTCGAAATACAGGTTCCTGAGTCCCTACAACAAACCTAAAGCCAGAATCTATGGGTGTGGCACCCAGGAATCTATATCTGTAAGTCACCCCAGCTGATTTTGGTACGCTTAGAAGTACAAGAACCATCTTCATAACCTATGCCAAACATTAAACTATAATACCACCATAAAATTTTCTAGGAAAAATCAGCTAATAAAAATTATAAAGCTTCTTTTTTTTTTTTTAACAGAAATCCAACGAAATAAAATAACAAACCTCTATACAGCCATGTGTACAAGACGGTTTCACATGCTTTGCTATAATGAATCTTTACAACAACTGTGGTAGATAAGGTAGATATTATATCAGTTCCATTTCTTAAATAAAGAAATCGAGGTTCAGAATGTCTCCAACTCGCCAAGCCCCATATAGCCAGTAAGAAGCTGAGCTAGCATGCCCATCCACGTTTGCTCAAAAAGTGTTTGTAGGGTATTGAAGGTCAAAACCAATCAAAGGGAAAGATTAGGCAATAGGCTCAGAGAAAAAGAAAAAGAAAAGAAGAATGTTATTGGCATTTGAATTATTTATTACTGGCATTATGGCTGCAGATAACTGGCCTGCAAAGAGCAGGGTACCAGTCAAAGCAGTATCCTACATCCAGCTCCATGGAGTAGGAAGTAGGTCTAAAGGAAGGAATAAGGCAGGAATCCCACCTCAGTAGAAAAATGGTGAGTTGCTTAGATAACTGGGGTAGCAAATTCACTGCTGATCCTCAGTAAAACCACATGAATAGGCAAAAGTTTCAGGGCAGCAACTGAGGGCAGTCAGAGGATATCATGGCATGATTGTAACAGCAAGGTATGATGGGAACAGCGGGCAGGTCCTAATAGCCTCACACCTACAACCCTACATTCAGGCTGTGCTTAGCAGGCACTAAGGGGCTTTGCAGACATAATTTTATATATGTTCTGGAAATTAATTCAGAACCACCACACCAAAAAGAAAAGGAAGAAGAAGAAGAATGTTACTGGCATTTGGATTATTTAACTTCATAGCTACTGACATTTCAAAAAAGTCATGATTGTCACCTTGAGCCTTACATAAAAGCTGAGGAAAACAAAGGAACACAACTTGAGTAAACAAAGATTTCAAAGAAAAATGCTTTTAACCAAAATGATGGCTTATGGATGTATGTTTTACTCCTTTTACATACTGCATTTTTATCCTAGATATATAATCTTGTCTTAACATCTTGCAGGTAACTGTATAAAGTATGATGTGATACTTTGACATTAGAAACATTGTTTATTGATAGAAATTTTAACAGAAATGAGAAAAATAAGTACATGGAAATTCTGTGAAAATGAAAATGCACTGCCTGTTGCTGTATAACTCAAATTCCCCAAATAATTATTGGTAGGGCCCATTGCCATCTAGTTGTATAAACATAAATGAGCCCACGATAACACCCAAAGCTCAAAGAGTAATGACAAAGGTGGAAGAGATGGTCTAGTCAGGCATGAAATTGATTTTATAATAACAAATATCTGTTGCCTTCCATGTGCTAAGTAAATAATTCTGAAGCAGGGGGTAAGATAATAAAAACAAAATCATTAACTGCTTCTACTAAATCAAACACAGAAAGAAACCCACTGTCATGTTGACCCTGAAGCCTGTTTAATGGCTAATTAAAGCAATTATTTTCATCACGACACAACCCTCAATCATAGGTATCTTCGGGAGCTCTAGGAGAGTTTGGCTAGTAACCTCGTTGGGAATAGGTTTTCTACTCCCCAAATTTACACTGAAAATATGAGCAACACTGTGCTCAGGTGAGGAAGGACAGAGGTAGTAGGGAATTAATGCAATACTGGAGTCTCCAAAGGAATCATAAACACTACAATTTAACCTTTGAAATCACGCTGAAGTTGATGCCATCTAACTCCACTTTTTTTTTTTTAAGGACTAAGTTAGCTAATTGTAGATAATGAAAGTTTACAGACAGCTTTAAAAAGTCACTTTGAATGTCATTATGTCACTTATGTTCCCACAGCTCAGCTCAGTCGATTAGAATATAATTCTACGGAGAGCAGCATTTCTGGTTCAATGCCCAGGTGGGTCAGTTAGCTTTACTCAGTCCCTTGGCCCCATAACTCATCATTCTTCCAGCTAGCTATTTCCAAATGTGAGGCTTGTATCCAAAAGGAATCATAAGAGAAAATACAGAGACAAAGAATGTTATGCATTTTTCCAAATCCCAGCAATAACTCAGGAAAAGCTCCACGCAAACGCTTTGTGAATGATGACTGCACACATCATGGACACACATACAGTAAATACCTAGGTTTTGTTTTGTTTTGTTGTTTGTTTTTTTTTTTTTGTCTTTCTAGCACCCACTCTTCTTCTTGAAGCTGTGACTCTCCCTAGTCTAATGTAGTTCCCAGGTTCCCTGCCTTGGTCCTACATGACTCAATCTCCTGGCCTCAGCTGGTTGGTTAAGAGCCCAACAGAAATCCTTGCCTGGAGTTTTGAAACTGGATTCAGAGAACTTGTGTAAGTCTGCCCTTCTTTAATGAGAGAAGCCGCTCAAATTTTAGAATTCTGGAGCTGCCGGTAACCATGTTTCATACCCCCATGCAGGACAGTTGGCCTTAGTAAGAAAAAGCAAGGTCACTACCCAGAGAGAAATAGACACAAGAGGTGGAAAAGAAGGGCCTGGCAGCATTCGGTTCCAAAATTCTGACTGTTCCTGAGACTCAGATCCATCTGTACCCTCTCATTGTTTGTTTTAGCTTTTAACTCTTTGTTGGACTCCAAGTGCTGCTAAATTCCTTTGTTTACATTTCAACTAATTTGAGTTGAGATTCTGTCATTTGCAACCCAACTAAATACATGAACACTCATTTAAAGGTAATCCAAAAACTTCACATTTCAATCTGAAAAGGAGGCTGGGCTCAGTGGCTCAGCCTGTAATCCCAGCATTTGGGGAGGTCAAGGCAAGTGGATTGCCTGAGCCCACGGGTCCAAGACCAGCCTGGGCAACTTGGTGAGACCTCGTCTCTACAATAAATCAAAAATTAGCCAGGCATGGTAGAACATGCCTGTGGTTCTGGCTACTTGGAAGGCTGAGGCGGAAGGATCGCCGGAGCCCAGCAGGTTGACACTGGGGTGGTTGTAAGTGTGCCACTGTGCTCCAGCCTGGGCAACAGAGTGAGACTTCAACTCAAAAAGAAAAAAAGAAAAGAAAAGAAAAGAAAAGGAGGTTATGCTGCAACAACATACCACTGCAAACCTCTATAGCTTAAAGTAAGGTGTAGTTCCAAGTAACCATACATCCCTGCTTACCCAGGACAGCTCTGGTTTATGTCTGTTGTCTCAGCCTCCTCTTAGTCTCAAAAGTGCTCTGGTTTTAGTAAAAAATTGTATGGTTACCCTACTGATTTCTCATTGTTGCTTTCCTAGCCATCACATGGGACCTGGGCTGATGACGCAGTCAGTATCTGGAACACTGCCAGTCAACATAGTCGAGAGGGAATAAAGAGAGTTCTCGTATCTTAAACTAGCAATTGAAATGCTCCAGACAAAAGCATTATCTAGAAGCAGCATTTCTACCAATAACTTATTGGACAGAACTTGTCATAGCTCCAGCTCATTATGAGGTATCCAGGAAGCACCACTCTACCCAGAAGGCCAAGAACCTAAATTATTTGGTGAGTAGCACTGATGACTTCTCAACTCTAGCTTCTCCTAACTATATACCAGTTTTCCTATTTGTAAACCCGCAATGCTTGTTCAGTCTTTCTAATGAAAGATTATGTGGATCTCTACATTTCCTTCTGTTATTTTAGTTTATTTTTCCATTTCTAAATTTAGTTTTTTAATAAGCTGCATTATTTCATTTGACACCCATCGGATGGCTGTTTGTTAGACATAGTGCTAACTCTTGAAGGATAACACAATGAATAAGACGTGATCCCTGCCCCCAGAAACTTAAAGCACTTCTTAGTATTCTTTACGGTATTTTTTTTTGCTCATTGTAGCAGTAATTTACTAAGTGATTCCTTTAAGAACTGCCAGAGTTAATATCCCCAAGGTATGGTTCACTCACCTGGTAAGACCTACTAAAGAAAATCTCAATGCAAATTTAACATAGCTTATTCTCCCAATTTAATTTTAACTGTATAGCTTATATTCTTTTGCAATGAAAAACTCTGATCTTAATTAAATAAGCATAAGGCAGAAAACTCTAATATAAAACATTAGCAACGTCCCTTACATAGTATTAACTTCTACATTATCACTGCTGGAACTTTCTTCCATATCCAGAATTTCCATCTACTACTACTGGGGTACTCAGAACTCAACTTCCCTTGTTATGACTAAAACTGAAACTACATTAAGTATTCCCCTTGCTTAAATTCTAAACAGGAATTGAGGAGGAAGAATTCCTGTACTCATCACCAGAGATGCAAAAGCAAAAAGAAATAAAAATAAAAAATGTGTAACTAGCACCAGAATTGGGACATGAAATGTATTTTCTTATAAAATATTCTATAAGGTGGTGAGCTATTACATTATTAGTGCCATATTTCAGCACCACTGTGAGTGAAATGGCTTTTTATGGACCAGTCAAGAGACCTCACCACCATTTATATCATTGTTATCAGGCAGAAATATGTTTTAAATTCTAAGCAACCAAGTTATACATTAATTTTCAGAATACTAACTATTACTAAAGTCAGGCTTATCAGAATGCTACAGGTACTAGGTCAGGATGATTTAGTGAGATGTTCAAATAAATTCTTTGCTTTGAAAATCCATTACTCTTTATCATGGCGGTGTAATAGACTTCCAACACCTTGGCTTTAATCATTTAACCAACATGTACTGAGCACCCACTATGTGCAAAGACAGTATTCTAGGTGCTAGTGCTATGTTAGTAAGCAAAAGAGGTAGGCAAACTGTCTATCATTGCTTTGGCATAAGCTCTGCCCTTCTAAAGATTCTATGAAGTGCAAGGACCCTGAAAATACAGTGTTCAGGATGTCCTTCCCATATGGTGCCAGGTTAGAGTCATCCAATGAGAGGTATCCACATTGGGATTTGGACATCTCTGGGAGCAGTTGCAGGAAGAATCATGGCAGGAGGCCAGTTCTTGAGAATTCCTAAGATCAGCAGTGGCAGTTCCGTCTGAGATTGGGAGATTCTCTCAGACAGTTTCTGGGTAAATTCTCACATGTCACTTGCTCCCAAGTACCCGCCTTCATGACTTTCCAAGGTAAAGTCTCTAGTTCTTTTTAGGAGCATACATTCTCATGGGGAAGACAGATATTAAATAACAGATTACACACGTAGTTAGATGATGGTCAGTGGCATGCTAGAGCCAGCTCCTAGCAGTTGTCAGAGCCGCAAGCTAGGTTTTCAGGAATGTTGCACAAGCCAGTCATTAAATACAGTCATATTAAAAATTAAGTTATATAAAATTTTGATTAATTATACACAAAACAAAAGGGATAAGTAGTTAAAAAGCTCACCATTTCCTATTTTACTGCTTCTGTGCTCTTGGGGTTATTTACCTATGTATATGCATCTGTACCATGGGAATTCTATATAATGGCTTGCTGTTGAACCTCTCTTCTCAACTCTGTGTTCAACGAGATCACATCAGCAGCTTGATCTCACCATGCTGGGAGCATTCACACCACTGAGATCAGCAAACACTACAAACCAGGGCACTTTTCTTCCCCTCATAGAGCCAGTTGTTAAACATTTACTAAAATGTCACCGGCAACTGTGTTAAATACCAAAAATATAAGTACATAGTACTATAGACTTGAGAGACTCTGGCATAACCATATGTTTCAAGGAAACTTCCTGAAGAAAGTGAGACTTGGAGGAAATAATATGAACTCTGAAATTTGGTTAGCTGAAGGCGTTGGGGAGGAGCATTCCAGGAAAGAAAAGCTTATGTGAGTTCTGTGGGAGGGAACAATCTTGGTCCTGACAAAGAGTTGAAAGGCTGATGAAGATGTGTAAAGAGAGAGGTTATGACATTTAGCTCCATTTTATTCAAGCTTTTTTGGGGGGCGGGGGGAGAGGCTAATCTCTATGGTCTGTCTTGTAGTATTGTTACATATGAATTTCTCTTCTCTGTCACTCAGCAGACAATTTTGTTGAGGACGCGGACTATGTCTTCTTTACCTTTCTACTGCCAGGTGCCTGGAACACCTCTTGGCATAACCTGAGCATACTTCTAAATGAGTGATTGAATAAATCCTCATAACAGTAAGTTCAGTAAACATGAATGGCCCAAATCCCTAGAAATGAAAACAAAATTCATATTTCAGCTTTTTAAATTAAATTACATCAAAATAATAGGTTTTCAAAGTAAGAGTGACCATTTATATGCATAATTGCTATAAGCTAGAAAAATCAAAACTAAAGTAATAATTTAAATATATTCAATATTAAAGAATAACATGTGAGTTAGTCTGCTCAGGCTGCCATAACAAAATTCCATAAACTGGGTGATTTAAAAAACAAAATTATTTCTCACAATACTGGAATCTGACTATTTGTCTATTTCCTTGAATTAGCACCAGGATGAAATTGACATAATAATATCAAGAATACTAGACCCAAAAGAAAGTTATCTTTAGCTCTGACTGAGTTTTCATTCTAAAGTCAGCATTCTCAAAGATTATTTGATGTGTGAGACACACTTCCATCCAGAAGGGTCAGCACAGTAGGTTTCCTTGTGAGGCCTCTTCTCTTGGCTTGTAGGCAGCCACCTTCTTGCTATGTGTTCACATGACCTCTTCTTTTCACCCACATGCTCAAGTACATAGAAAGAAAAAGAGAGAACTCTGCTTCCTCCTTCTCTTTTATGAAGACACTGGCCCTGTTGGATCAGGGGCTCCACCTTCATGATCTCATTTAACCTAATCACCTCCTTAAATGCCCCATACTCTATACAGTCATATGGGTGGTTGAGGCTCAGACATATGAATTTGGAGATGGGAGGTAAGACAAAATTCAGTCCATAGCAATATGGCTTAATATAAGAACATGTACCAGATATTTTTCCACAAATATAGTATAAAGAAATCCTGTCTAAAATTTCATCAGTAATCATGATAACCATTACTGGATATAGATGTAGGATATTCTCATATTAAACAAAAATGAATGACACCAACTTGAAATGGCATGATTTAGTTATACAATTTATTTTATATATATATATATATACATATATATATATATGCACACACTACATTGTATATTTATATGTAATAGAACTTGACATTAAAAATTTGAAGTAATACAATCCTATTCTTCCTCTCTCTCTCTCTCTCTCTCCCCCCGCTTCCCTCCCTCCATCCCTCTCTCTCTCTCTCTTACATTTTAAAAACCATCCATGAATCACATTCCTTCAAACTGGCAGCTGGCAGCTGAGTAGGTTGACCACTGATAACATCTGTGCCAGTCCCACAAGCCACTGGCACTCTGGCTGGTAAGCAGAAATATCAGAAATAAAAGTATCCTACGTACCACACTTGACTTTATATGAGAACACTCCTGAAAGATTTTGTAACTACTGTACTGTTATTTTAATGTTCATTGCTATTATAATTTATAATTGTTTTTATATCCCATAACAATAGCCAAAATTCACTGAGAGGTAGTGCCCCTAAACATGCCCCCAAATCAAGAGCCATGGAATGAAATTAGAAGTGAAAAAAAGCTATGAAAAGGGTCAAGGTTTTATGGTTTATTTATTCATGTGTTATTTTTATTTTATTAAATATACATTAAAAGTATATTTACAAGTAAAATTACACTACAATTGTGCTAGATTTATGAAGTCTGGGAATGCAACCCTGCATTACAATTCATTATGATAGAAAAATTAGCGTTGAATTATGTGGGTTTTGAAAAACGCAAGGTGTTTATGAACCAATTCCTCACATAAAATGCGACTGTCTCATGCATATTGCAACTGAGAAGCATTGACAGCTTGTTAACATAGAGACAGGGTGAGGGGAAATCACTGTTCAGTTTTCCATGAAACGTACACTCCTGCTTGTTCAGAAATGTGTGTCTCTGTGATTATTTAAACAATCTATAATCTAAAAATTGTGTCTATTTCCTTGAATTAGCACCAGGATGAAACTGACATAACAGTATCAGGAATACTAGACCCAAAAGAAAGTCATCTTTAGCTCTGACTGAGTTTTCATTCTAAAGTCAGCTTTCTCAAAGATTATTTGATATGTGAGACACACCTCCATCCAGAATCATTAATGCACAATTTTGCCAGGAAGCAAGAGGATAAGCCAGATGATCTGATGTCCTTTGGAGTCTGATAAATGTAGGTAATTGTTGGCAGTTCATAATGTAGCTATGTTAGATTTTATCTTTTCGTTGAGCTGAGCTCCCCAGCTGTAATCAACTACCCCAGCCACTTGGAGAATCATCTGATAAACCTTGTGGGTCTCTAACTCCCTATACACACTCCCTTCCTCCCAGCAAGAGTTATCAGAATGCAGCCAAGGCAACCAAACTGTGTCCTTGGATCAACCATGGGAGCTTAAATGTACCTGGTTATTTGTCCTATGACCTAATTCTTTTCCTCAGACTCCATTCCCAACTTGCCCCTTGATAAGCCCATTCCTTTGGGTTCTTTCATGGCCAAAATACTCAGAATCAGTTCTTTGTGTAATCCTTCCTATCAGCAAGGTCCTCACATGGTGAGCCCAAAAGTAATCAATCTCCCGGCAACATAACTTTCTCTCCCTATGCTCCCTCCACCCCCCAAAATTCTTTCTCAGTCTAACACAATTCCTCACTCTGGTTGGAACCACCTTACAAATGTTATAATATAGCGCTTCTAAAGTCAGTCACATACTTTGAAATTTACAAAACGGTTTATATTAGAATAAAGAAAATTAAAAGATGCAAGCTAATAGTTGAGCTCATTATGTTACTTAAAGTACTCCACGGCATTACTCTGCACAGTGCCTTGGAAAAGCCTAGCACAGATTTTTAATAGCATAAAAGATACTCAAATAGTCAGGAAAACAAATTTTCTACTTTTCTACTGAGGCAAAGAAGAAATAAAGTAGCTTCAGTTGAAACCAAAAGAAGCTTATTATTTAAAGATTCAGAAATTACTATGTAGGATTAGGTGAATAAATCTAAAAGATTCTTTCCTGTTAATGTACAAGATGAGAGATGCCAATCTTTCAGGAATTGTTAGAATATACAGCTCAGGACAGTCAGACTGACAACTCCTTTCAGATAGGTACCCAATTTATTTTATTCACTTTAGATTTATCAGAAGCCAGAATGTGTGTGGCATATAGGCATTTACTGAGTGGTCATTCATTAAATATTTGTTGAATGAATGAATGCCTAATCAAAATCTAAAGTCAAATATATTAGTTATAGTGTATTTGTTTTAACTAATACTCATAATTATTGAAAGTGAAAAGGATCTTAGAACCACAGTCAAATAGAGAATAAGTGCAAATCTAAAACTAGGTTTCCTAGATGCAGTCCTATGTCCTGTCAATTAAAAAAATCATGGAACTCTGCCACGCTTTTAGGAAAAAAAGATGAACAAAATTTGAGTGGAGTGTCAATAAATAACATACAATTTCAATTTCACATTTTCACTGAGATAATTTAACTGTGTAAAGTGAGAACAACAAAAATTAAGTTGCTATGTCCTGTCCTTCAGCCCACACCTCTGTTCCTGGTGATCTCAGAAGCTTTTCACCCAATGTCACATTCCCTTTACAAATGGACCTCTGCATAGTGTAATTCCCATGCCAAACTCTCTCAGGATTACAGTTAGAAATGACCACATCTCTTCTTACAAAAGCTTGGGTCCTTAAAACTGGCAAACATGGATGGCAGTCCAATCTGGGATGCCCAATGGAGAGTTAAAAGTTTATATTTCCCCCAAAACATCAGATGATTCAACCTATCAGGTTCCCTGAGACCCAACAGATGTCAGTAGATTCAGACTGAACTAAAACACCTTGCCACACTTGCTAAGCATTGCTGTGGTGCTCTTGTATACAGGGTATTGTTTAAACATCTGGACCATGCTGTGAAGTGGGAATTAACATCCCTATCTTATAGATAAGGAAAAAGCCACAAAGACCTGAAACAAACTGCCTAATATTCCTTGTGAATTTAAAGCCATATATTTTGATTGTACCTTCAGTGATCCTTCCACTATAATTTGAAATTTGTTAGCCAATTAAATAGGGTGACCATCTATTTTATCATCCAAATGTGAATCCTTCTGAGAGTAAAAAGACCATGATAATACACATACGAGTCTGACAATTAAGTCCGCAAGCTTGCCACCATGTGCTTACATTGGCAGTACTGTACAAACAATTCAGTAAGGTTTCATTACCTTGGTATGTCAGTGTCTCACAGTTGTGTTCATGTTGATGTGTGGTGGTGTCTTGCTGAGTGTGTAATTCGTTATTGTTGCATGTTTTTGTGTGCTGTCATGAGAATGTCGGAGCTTGAATTAGAGCAAAGAACATTAAAATTCTTAGTAAACTTGGCAAGAGTGGAAGTGAAATCAGGGACATGTTAATCCAAGTTTATGAGGATAATGCCATGAGGAAAATGGCGGGGTACAAATGGATTAAATGCTTTTTCTGAGGAAAGAGAAAGCATCCCTGATGAAGAGAGGTCAGGATGGCCGGTAACGAACAGAACTGAGGAAAAACATGGCAAAAATTTGTTGAATTGTGTGTTAAAATCATCGTCTGACTGTGGAAAGCATAGCAAACCAAATAAACATCAATAGAGAATCATTCAGTAAAATCTTAACTGAAAATCTTGGCATGAGAAAGATGTGTGCAAAAATGGTCCTGAGGGAGCTCTTGCAGCATGACAATGCACCAGCTCACACAGCACTGTCTGTGAGGGAGATTTTTTGCCAGGAAATGAATAACTATGTGGGAACATGTTCCCTACTTATATTCTCTGGCCCCCGTTGACTTTTTTCTTTACCAGAAAATGAAGGAAATATTGAAAGGAAGATTTTTTTTTTTTTTTTTGAGTTGGAGTCTCACTCTGTCGCCCAGACTGGAGTGCAGTGGCCGCTCCCGGCCACCGCAGCCTCGACCTGCTGGGCTCCGGCGATCCTTCCGCCTCAGCCTTCTGAGTAGCTGGAACTACAGGCGC
>CAUYQG010202700.1:0-18455 GCA_963574415.1 Tarsius wallacei | reverse complement strand
GCTACCACGCCCGGCTAATTTTTTGATTTATTGTAGAGATGAGGTCTCGCTTGCCCAGGCGGGTCTCGAACCCGCGGGCTCAGGCGATCCACTCACCTCAGCCTCCCAAAGGCGCGGGATTACAGGCTGAGCCACCGAGCCCAGCTTGTGTATTTATTTTTATAAGTTTTATACTTCAGTCACCTTCAAAGTATTCTCAGTTTGATGCGATACACCTATCGAGATGCATTTTCTACTGCTCAAAACAGTTTTTGAACGCATCCATTTTGGTGCCTTTTAGTGCTTCTGCCATTTTCTGTTTCACCTCTTCCACATCGGCAAAGCATTTCCTGTTGAGGAACTTTTTCATTTGGAGAAACAAACAAACAAAAAAGTTGCTCAAGGTGAGAGTGGGTGAATAGGGAGGGCAGGGCTTGGGGTCATGCCATTTTTGGTCAAAAACTACTAAACACTCAACACAGTATGGGCAGGTCTATGCAACCATCATGAAATAAGCAAGCACACTGAAAGAATCTCAAAAAAAAAAAAATCACTGAAGCCAAACGCATCCTCTCATAACAGTGCTATCTGATACACTAATTTTGAAGGTTCTAGGACACTCACCCAATGAAAGAGGCCTGTACTACAAGAAGCCCATCCTCCAAAAATTAATATCAGCTTTTGGGGGTCTCCCCTGATGACCCCATTTCAATTCTAGCTGTTATTCCTAAAAAAAAATCTTCAAAATGAGGGCATGTACTTGCTATCTCCAAATCCTTTTCCCAATCACTCTTGCACCTACTCAGATGAGATTTTCCCCAACTATTCCACCAAAATTCTTCTTAGTAAAGTTACTAACTGATAAAATCATGAAATGACAGTGGCCATGTTTATTTTCACTTTTCATGAGCTAAGAATAACATTTGCCACAGCTGGTCACTTGTCCCTTGTTAAAAACACTTCCTTCGGTTTCAAAACACCGTATAACACTGGATTTCCCTGGACCTCACTAGTGGCTCCCTCTCATCCCTTCTACTGGTTGTTTCTTGTCTCTACCTGCAGAATATGGAGTTAAAGCAGAGATTAACCTAAGACCCGTTCGCCATTTTGTCTGCACTTAACCCCTTCCTGACCTTGATTAGATTCAAGGATTAAATAATGTCTACATGCCAGTGACACCATATTTTGTGTTTAGCCTAGATATTTCTCTTGGATTTCTAGCTTAAATTTTGGACTGTCTACCCTAAATTTCTACTTGGATGTCTAATAGACATTTACGATACCTGTTCCCCGAACCAAGCTGCTGATTTTCCATCATCTCCACGGCCTCAGTACTGATACCAAAATGTGTCCTCACAGGAAATTACACATATCTGCACAAGGGAACTCCATCCTTCCTGTTGCTCAGTCAAAGCACTTGACTTCTCCCTTCCCTCCTCTCTTTATTCCACGTCTAGGCCTTGCCCGGTCCACCTACAGAAAGATTCACAGTGCAGGCCGGTCTCACCTCACTTGCATGCAAAGCACACACAATTCCTCCCTACAGGCCTCACAGATTCCTGCTCACCTGCCACCTTCCTTCTGTCTTTACCCCTAGATTCTATTCTCAGCAGGGCAGCCAGCATGATAAGGTTGACATAGAAGTCTCTGCTGAAAGCCCTTTAGAGACAAGGCCAAGCCCTGCACTGGCCTGGGCTGACTGCCCTCTGCCCATCTGGGGCATTGACAGTTGCTCTGCCCCAGCCTCTGGCCTCCTTGTAAAGCTTCCAGAACCTCAGCTGTGCCCCTCCCCAAATCACCGCCCCGCTGTGGCCTCACTTTGTGCACTAGAACAGTGCCTGGTGCAGAAGCTGGGGAAGTAAGTGTTGAAGGGAAAAGCTAAAAAATGAACGAATGAATGTCCTTAGTTTTCTAAGCATCGATCTTTAATCCTTTTCAGACTCTTCAATATAAATGCAAAACACCTCTTAATAAGGTCAAAGACATTAGGCAATCTATCAAATTCATTTTTCTCTCTCCAGAGAGAATGAAGATAAATACAAATGTAAAAACTCGCGAGTTTATTCAAGGGTCCCTTTTCTTTTTCACTATTTCAACTTCAACAGATGCTATTACTCTACATAGAAGATATCAAAATAAGTGAGTAATGGCAAATATAAACAACATTCCAAAAGGTTTTCTACCAATGTGTATAATTTTCTTAGAGATTTTCAGCATTGGAATGTCTTACCCTATACAAATCACATCTTATATTTTACTTATATTCATCCTATGCACCATATTAGGAATAAAGTGACTTCAGAAAATAATGAAAAGCATATTATCTTCCATTTTATATCACATTACAGTTGCTGGGGTTTTTGTTTTGTTTCACACACTACATTTAGAAAATGCTTTATATTATTTGCAGGATCTTTAAAGCAACACAGCCTTGACAACTTATTCACACTATCAGGGCCTCAATTCTATGTCTATAAAATGGAAGGTTGGGACCACTGCACTCTAAATTCACTTCCATGAATAGAAATCATTGATGCTGTGGAACTCAATCTTTACAACTGCGTGAGTTAACACAACCAGTGTTAGTATAAATCTAAACAATAACATGTCTAAACTTAAAGGTTCCGAGGCTGTGTGAAAGGGCTATATTTAGAAACCAGGCCTTATGGGTAACTCATTCTATTTGAAAACAAAACAAAAATAAACAATCAGATAAACTACCACCACAAACTTGGGAAGGGCACCCTTTTAACATTTAAACCTTTGCACCATTTCCTTCCAATAAGCAGATCACTATGTTCAAATGTAGGAAATATCATATAACATAAAACCATAAGTATATTACTTAGAATTAGATTAACAGATGCAAATCATGAGTGGCCCACTCCCGGACGGACACATTACTAGTCGGCGCAAACTGACTCAAAAACTAAAGCCAAACAGGGCTTTCATGCATGGAGCTTATAGAAGGAAGTCAGCAGTCATAGGCCTGACTGATAGACTAATCAATAATGATCTGAAACCGAAGTTCAAGCTTCCAGATGCCAAAATCACCACCCAGAATTATATGGTGGTGCATAATGATGTCTAAGTGAGCAAATGACCTTCTAGACCTTCTAGGAGCTTCTCCTTTTAAATCTCTATATAATATAAAATATGTATCAAATCTGGAGCAGCTAATTCTTCATGCTAGAAGTGTTTTCCGGGCTAGTTGTAAGGTGTCAATGTGTAATCATACAACACGGTAATTGTACAGGGTATAATAATGGTGCACAGCTTTGACACGGTATGCTCAGATAGGAGTGAATTTCTTGTTGTTGATCACTGACAGTCTCACAGGCTGATAGAGCATAGGCCACATACATTTCTGAGCTTGGAATGAGAGTTTGTCTACAGACCTCTCTGGAAAGCATGCTAATAGGCTCTGGCCCAATTATAGGGCCTGTCCTATTAGGGCTCTTTGCTGGCAGGGAACATAAAGAAACTTGGCTAACAAGGAAAGACGGAATGTGTTGAAAGTACATGGCGTACCTCAAATAAATAAGAAAATGCCAAAGCCAGCCTCAGAAAGAAAGGAAGCCAGGACAGCTCTGAGGATTACTGGTTCGGAAACTTAGAATACTCACCTTCTTGAAAGTGCTGCAGTTCACTTTAATTTTCATAAATGAAGTCAATTATCTCAAGATTCAAGTCATGTGCTCAGGTAGTTTGAAGAGCAAGACAACTGGTTCATAGTCCTGCCAAGAATAGAAGGTTAAAGGACAAAAAAACAATTCAAGGAAAACTAAGGGCAATTAAGCTGCTGTCAGAAAACAATCTTTCATCATATAAACAGCCACAAGAGAAACTTTTTTACCCAAAAATTGATTATATGATGGTGCTAGTTGTCCTATAAGAAACTTGTGCTGGTACTTCTAATACCATATTGAACAGATGTGAATAACATCCGGACACAAAACTCTTTTTGTGATCATAACAAACACTTCTTGACAAAAATCAACATAAAGGCTATTCTCAATACAGTGAATGACTAATAAAATGCTTTTCCTCTAAATTAGGATTCAGCTTGATGAGACAGACTTACAAATTATCCAAGGGGTTACATTATTATGACACTAACAGAACGTGTGATATAGTGATAATTATACCAATATCACACAATAGCACGTTACCCCAACATGGACTTCAAGAAGGAAGTTCATGGTCAGTGCCAAATGTTATATTTGACAGAAAGAAGTAACATATTATGCAGCCGTTAAAATATTGCACCACAAAATGTGACACTTGTAGGCCCATAATTGTTGGTACAAAAATTATTACCATATTTTTTTTAAGATAGAGACTCAGCTTAGAAAAGTATATTTGTATGTATGTGTGGATGATATTGTATTACTATCTGTGAAAATGGATTGTTTACATTTTTTTAAAAAACATATAATTATAAATACTTTAGACAGATTCTTCTTGCGTAAATCAGAGTTTATGTATTCCTAGACTAAAGTCACCCAATCTGGATAGGAAACAAACAAAGAATGTGTCCGTATAGACATACATGTGTGTATTTAGTTATTAAGTCCCTGACATTTGCACAACACCCTGGTAGGTCCTGAGTTTCTAATGTCCTTGAACGTCTGTGCTGATAATACTAATTACCTGCTGTGTGACCCTGTGAAAGGGTGTCCAGAGAAAGAGAGGCCAAATCCAACAGTTATATACACTGACAATAAGCTTCAGCTGTAGTCCTAATTGCTAATATTCCAGCTGTATGACCCTGTGGAAGTAAGACTTTCAGAGGAAAAGAGACCAGATTCAACTGGTATATATACTTACAATAAACTTCAGAATAGATGTCACCTTTCAGGGTTATTCAATAGGATTTCTTTGTCTCAGTGGGAAATTCTATTTTATACCCCGTTATCATTTCACAGACAATAATCCTGTTGAGATCAATGTACGACCAGCACAGGAAATTATAGATAGGAACTTTGGATTACAAGTTCACCCTCTGACAAAAGTGAATCTCCTTTCATTTTTTGTGCAGTCTATTTCTAGACATTACATCCAATTGTTGCTAAAAGGGCCCTGAAAGTTGTAGCGGTTCTGGAGTGAAACTCAAATTTATCTCCAGTTTGTGCATTTTGTTTTTATTATCATTTTACATTTCTGTGATCATATTTGACTTCAAATTTTTTACAAGTCTAAAACATATGCTTGATGTGTTTTAAAAAAACACATATTCAAAATGTGCCTCCATTTTTGTTTTTTTGGTTTTTTTGGTCAAACTCCATGTAACCTGTTTGATTCTACAAAGGTATTGAATAAGCCGCCCTGGCCAGGCCAATCTCTCTCCAAACTAGATAATGCAAGTAATTACATGATATCACAGATGTGCTAGTTAGGACAGCAAACAGAATGCAGACACAGAAAGGGCATTTCAGCTTGTAATAGAGCCCCAATGGGCTTTGACGAAAGTGGCCAAAAAATGAGACTTTGTGAGGGAAGGTAAGTCATTTAGCTAATACAAATAAGTTGAAATTAAGTAGGAAGTCATACACAAGTACACATAAGTATATCATGTTAGACTTTCAAAATTTGTATTAATATGTGATATTGTTTGATGGTTGTGCCCTCCAAATGTCACGTTGAAATACCATTCCCCGGTGTGGGAGACGGAGGATGGTGGATGGTGTTTAGGACATGAGTGCAGATCCAACATGAATGGCTTTGTGCTACTTGTACAGGAGCCCGTGAGTTCTCGCTCTGCTAGCTCATGCAAGAACTGGCTGTTTAAGAGAGCCTAGCACCTCCTTCCCCCTCTTGCTTCTGCTCCCACCATGCGACATGCCTGCTCCCTCCCCACTTTCCACCATGACTGTAAACTTTCTGAGGCCTCACCAGAAGCAGATGCCAGCACCACGCAGAACTGTGAGCCCAAATACACCCCTTTTTCTTGTATTTTATCTACACTCAGATATTTCTTGGTAGCCATGCCAAACGGAGTGACACGAGATGTTTCTATTTTAATAATCTTTGGCTCAGGATTAAAAAGAGGAATCAACCATATAGCAAAACTTAGTCAAGTGCTGGATGTTGAGGATTAATGACGTGCAACCCTACTTTCAAGGAGTTTGATAAATACCTTTAAATAAATAAATAAAAAGCAAACAAGCTATCACAGTTGTTAACTTTTTTTAAAAAACAAATTTGCAGGGGGACAAAAATGCAAATATTGCCCGGGGGAAGACAAAGAAAGCTTTACAGGGCCATAACATCTAAGGACTAGAAAGTTCAGGGAAAACCGGGTGGATGGGCAGATGGCATTAGTGTTATTGCGGGAAAAGGCTGAACTCTTATACCACATTCTTTCTTTTCTCTTGACACCCAGGAGACTGTTCACCTCCCTTCTAAATAACTTTCCTTACAAACTTGCCTCAATATCTCTCAATTTTGTTTTAGCACCAACAGTTGTATGATCTCTAATATTAAAATTCTAAGCATTTGATTCTTTGAATACTTCCTCCATACGATATGTGTGGTGTGTGTGTGTGTGTGTGTGTGTGTGTGTGTGTGTGTGTGTGTGTTTAGCTAATCTTTCAACTCCAACAAATTCTATAATCCATTTGCTTTCCATTTCTGCCTAACGAATTATTACAAACTGGGTGACTTAAAACAACATCTAGGGATGAGCTTCTAGGTGATCTATGGATCAGAAATCCCAGGTGGACTCAACTGGGTTCTCTGTGTCAGGTCTCATGAGACTGAAATCAACGTGTGGGTTAGGATGGGCTCTTCTTGGGACCTGAAGAAGAATCAGTTTCCAAGCTCATGTAGATTGTTAGAAGAACTCAGTTCTTGTGGTTATAGAACCGAGGTCCCCCTTTTCTTGCTGGCTGCTAGCTGGGGGCCACTCTTAGCTGCTGGAAGCTGCCAGAACATCTCATATCATCATCTTCCAAGCTTGTGTCATTAGCTAAAGCCCACCTGGACCATCTTTCTATCTTAGAGTCAATGACTTAATGACCTTAATTACATCTTGAATTTTTCTTTTTTTCTTCTTTTTTCCATGTAACATAATAATATCACAGGAGTAACTCAAGGGGCTCATCTTAGAATTCTGACTACCACACATTTTTTTCTGATCCATATTCCATTTTAAATCCTCATTTTCTCCCCACCCAACTTTGGTTTATCGTCATCAATATTTCCAATACAATCACAAACTTGCAAACACCTTACATTCTCTTGCCTTTCTCTTGTGTGCATACCAGCCAAGCAAAACTCTAACTCAATTAACTGAATATTTCAATCCATTTCACCCCTGTACCGTAGCAACTGAATGTGAACAGATTTTTAAAATACAGGCATAATGAATGGACCCATTTTTAATTTTTAATCATAAATGTCAACTAAGCACTCAGTACTGCCCAGCAATTCCACTACATTTCTTTAGTGAATTTGTATTTCCTCTCTTGGAGTAGATTATTTCAAAACTTCCTCTTTGTCCATATGCATGTAATCCCCCTTCCCTTTCTCATGTTTATCCAGGGAACTTTTTTTTTTTACATCATTATGAGGTAAAGTGATCAGATGAAAACTGCTTTATCTACCCACCATAAATCTACTGATCTCTAGTTTGTTTGCCATAACCTTTTGCCTACTCAAGGATTTTGCTCCAGCAACTTTTTTCTTTTCATCACCTGCATCATCCATTGCTCCCTAATCTCTGCCTACAGACATCATCTCATCTTAAATTCAAAACAGGCCTTCTCGTTCCCCCCAGCTGCTGCCCCATGACTCTGCTTCTTTTCACAGCAATCTCCTCACTAAAGCCATTCAAGCTCTCCCTCTCTGTTCTCTCCTGATCACACTCCAATCCATCACCCAGCACTCTACTGAACCTGTTTCTCATCAGTGTTCCCACAAACTCTACCTCGCCACGTCTAACAGCCCATTATCGATCTCCATCTTGCTCCAATCCCACGTTGCTACAGTAAAAACGTTTTCTACTCTTACTTCCTGCTCCTTCAAAATCTCCTTGGGATCCTCCCATTCATCTAGCTGTTCTTCAGAAGGCTCGATCTTGAGCCTTCTCTTTGATAGTGTCAATCTTTCTTTCGGCAGTCTCGTCTCTTCCCTTCTGTCCACCGATGGTATTAAGCAGATACATTTGGAGCCTCAATTTCCTAAATGTCAAATATACTAAAGGAGAGGGTACATGGATAGACATTGATACGTGACAGACAGACAAACAGAGATATTTTATGTGGGCACCTGGATGTATCGTAAGCATCTCACACTGAGTACAGCCAAGGGAGTCGTATCTTCTGCACCATCCCTGCTACTATGAGCAACCTGCTCATCCATGATTCTACCTCTTCTCTGTCAATATCACTCAGCTGCTAAAGGCAAATACCCGGATTCACTTTGGATTTGACTCTCTCCCTCGCCACTCTTCTCCTGGCCCCCGCCTTCACCCACATTCAGCCAATCGGGTAACGTGTTTTGTTGATTGTTTTGCCAAAATGCACTCCTGCCCATTTTCAGTGACTCCATCCTTCCTTCATTCCTCAACATTGCCCTTCAGCTGAAGTCACTGCCCGCATTTGCCTGAACCACTGCAAAAGTTATCGCACCTGTCACTCTCTTCTCACTCTTTTACCTACCCTCCAACTCCCAGTCTATTTGCAAACAGAAGTCAGAGTGACCAGGACCATAACTCCTCCCGCCACCAAAGTCCTGCAGTGGTTCCAACACACCACTCAGAGTGACCCCCCAGCGTCCTGTGATGGTCCTCAGCCCTGGGTGCCTGGTCCTTTTTCCTAACTTTCTACTCTCATCTCTGTCATCCTCTGCTCTGCTTACTCTGCTCCAGGTACAGTGGAATTACTTTATTCCTCAAACATGCCAAGATCCTTTCAAGCTGTTTACAGGATGGTCCTTCTGCCTGCAATCTCTTATTTCAGACATTTGCTTGTTTGATCCCTTCCTCACATCCGGTCCTCTGCTCAAATATCACCTTCTTAGATATAGTCCCCGAAAACATTATCCAAAATGGTCACCATGGTCCATCTAACTCATTAGGCGGCTTTTATTTTGTCTTCACAGCACTCATAACTGTTCAAAGTAATTTTATACATGAGTATATCAATTTACTAGCTCATTCTCCCACTAGAATATAACTGCTATAAGAACAGTAAGCACCTCTGTGTTTTTTACCTATACAACCCAAGTACCTAGCTTGGTAAACATCACATAATAAATAGTTATTTAATACATAAAAATATATAGAATTAGCAAAATTACTTTCACACCTTAAGAGAGCATTAGCACTACCTGAACATGGCAAATGTTGTATTCATTAAGAAGCCTACTTACCAAGGCTTACTAATTCAGTGTTTTGCTAGAACAGATACATTTTTAAAAAATGTTTTGACCAGTCGGGCTCGGTGGCTCAGCCTGTAATCCCCTGCCTTGGGAGGCTGAGGTGAGTGGATTGCCTGAGCCCGCAGGCTCGAGACCCGCCTGGGCAACTTGGTGAGACCTCATCTCTACAATAAAAAAAAAAAAAATTAGCCAGACGTGGTAGCGCGCCTGTAGTTCCAGCTACTTGGAAGGCTGAGGCGGAAGGATCGCCGGAGCCCAGCAGGTCGAGGCTGTGGTGGCCGGGAGTGGTCACTGCACTCCAGTCTGGGCGACAGAGTGAGACTCCAACAACAACAAAAAAATGTTTTGACCATATTCTTTAATTTTTATGATTACTCTTAAATCTTTCTCCTATAGAAACATAAAATAAAGTTACTATCACTCTTTTCTTTATTACACTATTGCATTCTAAACATTCTTATTCTCTGTCACCAGTTTTTTCTTCCCTAATCTGTCCCAGTTCTCTTTACCTAGACTGTGTCTTTCGAAATCTTTTTCCCAAGATTTTTTTTTCTTTAATGCTGCTGTAGTCTATTACTCACCCAAATTGAAAACCTTGCAGTTACTTTAACTTCTGTTTTCACGGTAGGCATACATTATTCTCCAAATTATTCCAATTATACCTCCATTGTGTGTCTCATACTTATCCTGTGGAATAGTGCTAGAGATTTAATATAAACTCACTCTGATCTCATAGACTGTGGAGCTCCGTCAACATAATTTTTTCTAGCGATTACTCTGTCCATGCATTCTTTCCCGTGCATAGCCTTTGTTAACAGCAGACCAGCCTGTGTCCACTATTATTATGAACCACACATTGTTGAGTTGTGAATACACAGGAAGACTTATGAGAAATCTTAATGCTCTGGCATTGTATGGGCTTTTTCTACACTTGCTTGGTGAGGTTAGTCAAGCCTTAATTTGAATATGCGAGAGTGGTTTTGTGTGTGTGGAAGCAGAGACGGAGAAGGATAACGATGGAGTTTCCAAACGGCTTCCCATGATGAGATCCTCAAATGACATCCTTGTTAAACACTTGAGGACAAAAGGGAAGTTTTAGAGATGCATAATCTGGTGAGTAGCAAAAGCAGCACCACATCCTAGATTTTTTTTTTTTTTTTTGGAATCAGGCAACCAGCAGAGATAGTTCACCCTTGATGTGCTGCACTTTTAGCCAAGTGGATGGACGAAAGAATAAACCCACCGAGGTAGGAGGGTTTTGTGTTATTTGATACAAAGTGGCTTTGCTGGTGTTTTTCTCTCTGAACAGCAGAGTTGCTGAAAATAACAGGCTCCAGCGTGTTTCTTTCTTCAAGGCACCAAAAATAGTTCTTTTGTCATCAATCTTAATGGAGCTAAACAGTCAGTTTCATAGAAATTAAAAGCCAGACTGAAGCTTGTCTAGCTCCTCTTAGAAATGCAGCTGAGGATAAACGTTGAGTCTCTTTACTGATGATCATTTGCTACGCACAAGACGGGGTCAGGGGAATGCAGCATAATCCATTTCTTAGGAAGGAAAGAAAAAGGGAGAGTAAAGAAAAAAGAAAGAAACTGAAATAAAAAGAAAAAGGAAACACAGCCTTTTCCTACTCTCTCTTTCATCCTAAATGAGTAGCACATTTTCCCTTCCTGCCATGGTTTGTGTCTCACTGGCCTACATGTCAGAGATAGAAGTAGAAACGACTTAAACAATCTCTTCCAGCAGAAGATCAATAGAATTAGTGGATTTTAAATGTTAATGCATTCCATTCCTGGCAATGGGAGAGGCATTCCAATTCTTTGATTTATATTAATCCTTGACTCAGATGCACCAAGGGATGGAAAACCTATCTAACATATCATTGATCTGCTATTTGGACTTAAAAATGGAGGCCAAATACAGACAGAGACAGAAACATTTGTTTGTGATGAAGAAAAAATCAGTCATCTCCATGGCCTTAAGTGGCCAGCGACAAGCAAACATGTAAAATTGGAGCCTCAAGGACAATGAGAAAGGTATGCCCAAATGACACCAGCAAAGAGGAAGGTTGTTGATTTTTATCCTGACTTTTATTTGCCTACGTTTCGTATATTTCCTTTGAGTCAAATAATGAAGGAATAGGGAGTCAAGAACAAGTATTGTATGTGTTCATTACTCTTTCAGGAAGGACAGAGGATGGAAACGTCACCCACTAATCACTACACACGTGCCCTGCTACCCCCTCCATGTGCTGTAGGAAGAGAAGGAAACATGGGTTTTCCATCGTTTTACCTAGAGAGAAGACACATCACCCCTACTTGTACTGTATTGCCAGCATTAATCACATACGCATATCCATACGGATTATTGTTCGATTCAAAATATTAATATTATGCTTGGCTAATCCACGGGGCTTGGCCTTCTTCACGGTAGAGAGAGTGCAGGAGTCAAGAGAATCCTCTCAGAAACTAGGTTCAGAAGTCATGCAACCTGGCTTCAACCTGGCTCATTTTATCTTGAAAAGAGCCAGGCCCATATTCAAGGGGAAGAGAATTAGACTCCAACTTCCGATGGTCAAATAATTTGCAGACATGTTTTAAAACTACCATAGAAGAGATGAAGGATTGATTGAAGACAAGGAAGACCTTGAAAAAAATGGAACAAAATCTAAACACACAAATAGCATTACATGGACACTTAACTGTATTTCAGATCACCAAAGATTGATCTTCGGACTTTCTTAAGTGGTGGAATCGTGACCATTTAAGACTAGGTAGGTGGATGATTTTCCATCTGTTTTTCAAACTTTTCACCTCAGATATAATATCTTAGTCAGAAGGATTGGCCCGGGCAGCTGTTTGAAAAGCAAAGCCCGAAGCTGTAGACAGTGGCAGTGACTCTCGGCAGGAGTGGTCACAACAGGCATCTGTGCCCTGAAAAGGGCACAGTTAGAGATTGTCTTGGTCAGCTAGAAATCAGGCCCACAGAGAATCCGGAACCACTCACGTGTCATTTTAAATATGTAAAGAACTTTCCAAACTTGGATCCTTTACAACAAATCTGATAGAGTTATTACGTAGTTTTCAAATATGGAAATTCAAAACTGCAGACACCAATTGCTACTGTGAAATGCCCTGCCAAACTTCAAGAAAACAAAGCACAAACTGAATTCTTATTAGGAAGAAAATCTCTTAATTGCTCATCTATCTTTAATCACTGACCACCTCTCTGTGTCTCTCTCTTGGTGTCTTTGACATGGAAATTTCATCTCATCCTATGTTAATTTAAATTTTCTGACTGCCCACCTAGCAATTTAAGCCATAGAAATATAAATACAATGTCCTCCACTGAACGTTGCCAGCAATTTGTGTTATTTTTGAATGAAGGAGTTGGAATTAAATGTTAGGATTTTATCAAAACAACCACCATTTTGCTTATAACTAGTGATCATTTTAGAACACCTGACATCTATAGAAAACTATATAGAAGCGAAATTAAAATAATATCAGAAATGAAAAAAATATGTTAAAAACAATTAACATAGGGGGAGAGTCCGGTGTAAAAATTATTATTTTATGTATCTTGAAGATGGGTTATGAGATGCCTTAAGTAACTCATCTTAGTTTTTGTGATTCAAAATTCAATAAATGTATACAACTGCCCAATGCTGGGAAAACACGATGAAAGCATCAAGATGGAATAGAAGAATGCGAGTGTTAAAAAAAATACTGTATATCATGAAAAAATAATGGCATTAACATTAGTACCCATTAAACCCTCTCAAACTACTATTCAGGCCCGCGTACAACATTTATTTTTCCCAGATGTCGTAACTGAACACACACACAATTTATGTTTACAGATGGAGATCTCTTGCCTGAAGTGGAAATACAGAAGCGTTCTCATGCCATTGTTACTAAGAAATGGGGATTTCCCTCTAATCTGCTCTTTATTTACTTTGGAGACATAAGCAGGAATACAAATGGACACATAGAAAAGGAGATTCCAATTAATACTAGTTGTCATTTACAGGGTAGCTGTGTTATAGTTTTAACTGTATTATCCACACCTTTAGCATTAAAAAAATTAAATCAATTTTATGCCACTGTGTATACATATCCACTCATTCAAGCCACATGTATTGAGTGCCACTAGCCACAAAACCCAGGGCATTTACAGACTCGTAATGGAGGTAAGCAAGTCGATCATGGCAACACTGTGTGATGACAGTTCTGATAAAACACACATGCCTTGGTAAGTCAGGAAAGATTTCATAGAGAACTTCCTGTCTAAGATTAAAGTGTAGAGGACCATACACTGAAAAGGCAGCCTGCTCAGGGGACAACCAGAAGGGAAGTTCCATCAGGAGCAAGCACAGAGCACGGGGATGGGGCAGGAGGTGGCTGGAAGCAGTTCACATTTTCTCGTGTAAGGACTGACTATCACCCTGCTAAGGCAGGTGTGGATTCACTTCCCTATTGTTTGCATAGACCACTGTTTGTCCTCTGCTTCATGACGTTGAATGATCTAGATTTCAACAACTGAAATCATCTTACCATCTGTGTGTCTCCATGTACGAGGATTATGAGGATAAACTGTGTCTACCATAAAATATATGTACTATAAACCAAAAATGAAATTCTAAGCCTCCAACCAACTGATCGGACCCACTCTGGGCCAGAGGCAACCCGAAAAACTAAACTCCAGGCAACAACAGAAAAGGAGATCGGATACACCTCATTTCACTGCTTCCCTTTTGAAGTTCAAGCCTTAAAATAGATATCATAAGACTGACAAGACCAACTCTGGGGCAACAAAGTACCAAATCCCAACCTGACTCTGTCCTAGCATCTCATGACAGATAACAAGTTCCAATGGAAATACAAATATTTTATCCCAAAATATATTTTTGGAAATATTTTGAAATAGCCCTGCAAAGTCATCTTCTGTGGGCAAATATTTGCGTTTGTAGAAAATCTCCTTTGGTAGAAAGAATCTGAGGTTTTTTAAGACATCGACTACCTGTTCTCTCTGAAGTCCACTACTTGGAGGCTTCATGTAAATAATAATAAGCTTGGTCTCCACAACCCTTACAGCTTAACTCAGTCATTCTTTTCTACTAGCTTCAAGTTTGAGAAAATAGCTTAATTTTCTCAACCAATTGTCAATGAAAGGATCCCTAAAACCCACCTCTAACTTAGAAGCTTCACTTCAAGATGTGCTGCCTTTCTGGGCCAAATCAACGTATGTCTCACATGTGTTGATTTATGTTCCTGCCTGTAACCTCCTGGCTCTCTCAAATGTATAAAACCCAGCTGCAACCCAACGAACTTGGATGTGTGTTCTCAGGACCTCTTGGGACTGTGCCTTGGGCCATGGTCAATCGTATTTGGCTCAGAATCAACGTCTTTAAATATACTACAGGGTTTGGCTTCTCATCTATGGGGCTACATCTTCTTTATGTAGAAAATACAGGATTCTGAAACGAAAGAGCCCTTGTGGGACTGAGGCTTTCTTTGCCACCTGATTTCAAGCTTTAGAAAGTACAGGCTTTACTTAAGTGCACAATGCAAAAGTTTCCACCTTCTTCCTCATCTGGAAACTTTGTCTGAAGTGTTTCCTATTTTCGTTTTCTTTTGTTCCTTTACTTTCCCTCTCAGAGCCACAAGCTGCCTGACAGGAATAGCCGGTTCCAACTCAAGCTGTCTTTTGATTGTAACTACAGTGATTGAGTCAGCTAGTGAAACCCGGTGATACCCAACCCGGGGACTGAGTGACATTTAATAAGAAATATTATTTGTTTAACCTGATTGCTGTGTTTTCTGAGTCATAAAAACGTTGAGCATGATGATGGCTGCCAGGCTATATTGCCTACTCTTTGATTTTAAGTGACATCTGTGGAATTTTTACGTAAATTTTAAATTGATGCTTTCTTTTCCTTACTTATACAACAAAAAGTAAAAGGATTCAGATTCTTTATATCATATATTTCTGGAAATGAAATATTAGGTGGCATTAGGAGAAATGTGGTTTTGATCGGGGAAAGCATGACATATTATAAACCTCTCTATCACCCTAATCAGTCTTCTGCCATGAAAATAATAGAGCTGCGCAGTACCATGTCTATTTCCATCCCAAATGTAATGCTTTAAGTGAAAATATAATGCAGGAGGTTAGTCAGTGGAAAGTGAAGAGGTGCCTTTTGGAAGGATGTTTGTTTTAATATTTGTATTTGCTTTGCAAGGTTAAGCAGCACTCTTTGGTTAATCTTGAGGATGTTTTGGCGTCTGTCACCTGAAGTGTGTGACTAACCCAGGCTCTGACTCAATAGATTGAAAAAGATTAACCTGCTCACAAAATATTCATTTCATGGGTGAGGAGTTCTCTGAATTTCCATTTTATTCTACTCTCTAATGCCCTGAACATATTGCACAATCAAAGAGCTCAATTTTGGCTTACATTTTCATTTTCTTTTTTTTTTCTTTTCTCTCTGATTGATTCAGACTGCTGTCTTTTTCTTCTTAAAACTAGAGTGACTGGGAAAATTGACTGTAACTTATTATGTGATGCTACAATTGACCCTCATGATCAAGAGCTTAATGCAATGTTTTGGGCTGACACCCTCCAAGCTTATCGAGGATTCATCGTCAACAGGATTTAGGAGTCATCACTGTTGTACGTTGCCTCTCACCATTAACACCCACCTAGCACCTACCTGACCACCCAGGATTTAGACTCAGTTTACTGAGAAAACTATCTTGACCCAAGTAAAAAGGTTTGGGTCAACACTGAAATATTCATGCACATGTTTGTTGGTGAAATGTGCAGAACTGAAAAACTCAAGAGAAGACTCAGACATGGCACCCTCCATTCATGGTGAGGATGGGGAGCATTCAGTAGCGAAAGTTAAGGGGTTTGACATGAGTGAGGCCTTGGGTGACTGAGGCCCACTGAGTTAAGCATCTGAACTGTCTGAGTTGCCTTCCTGTAAATACCCACCTCTTAGTTCTCCATGCTTTTTAACTCCTTCTGTGCACTTCCTGTGAGCTTAGTTGGTCTTCCTATAGACTGTCAGCTTTCACTACTTTATACAGTTAAGGTCTGTTCTCCTTATTTCCTCTGCCCTGTCTTCTGTTTCAATAATGATGTAGCTTGAGAAACAAAATAATCAACTGAACTTGAGAGACTGATGCCCTCACATAAAAATCAGATGGGAAGCTTCAAGCTTGGTCTTTGTGAAGCAACATAGGGTGACTCCTTCCCCGATGAATGAGTTTTCCTAAGGAAAATGAGAATATTGCTTTGATTTTTGTTTGCTAAGAGCGTAGTTCCTCTATGAACTATGTAAAAATGTGGACATAAAATTGGAGGTGAAGGGTTTCTCACTACTAAAAAGTAAATAAGGAAAATGAAAGTAGAGAAACAATTGGTTGCTAACCTTGTTTAAAACATGCATATATGTTTTCAGACAGGTTTAATAGATTTTATTCTGAAACCTGCAGAGTATTAGGGTAGTATCTCACAGGTCACTAGGCTTACAAGATATACAACTTTTACATTATCTATCCATAATCTTAAAACTTATAAAATAAAACAAAACCTACTTCTAAATGGCACCAAATAATTTTTTTCCCCACACAGTAAATGTTATATGAACAAATAAAGAAACAGACTATAGAAAATTCATCTCACCAGCACCACCAGAAGCTTTGTGAGGCTGCCTGGGGCCATAGCACACAGACACAATGGCATCATAAATAACTCCCCATTTTTGCAACCGATTTGTTTCATAACTAATAATTAAAAGATTACCATATTCCATCTCTTGTCACTGTTGGGTGGGACTCTGTTGTTCTAGGCTTCCCATAGCACTGAATCATCAATCTTAAGTCACTAAATGAGAATGAGATCAAATCCATATTTTGGGAAAATGGTCTCATCATTGGGTGGCTATTTTTTTCTTTGACTCTGCCCTCTGCAATCTGACTACTTAGCCTTCTTCCTTCCATTACAAGACCCCATAGCCCTTAAACTTGACCACCTCACTAAACTCCCAAACTGGAGCATGAATTTCATCTGGCCCCTTTATTCTGCCTCACATTTTTTGTTCTAGGAATTATCTCTCTTTAGTTCTGAGTACTCAATTTACTCTCCACTGTTCTCCAGGGTGATCTTTTACTCAAACACAAATCTGCAGTTATTAAGCAACTTTATTTCCATTGAGGTTGCTCTTTGTCTTCACAGAGATGCCCAAAACTTCGGGTACAATAGGTTATGCGGCAAAAGCAGCCATATTCTCTTACAGAAATTTAGTTTACTTAGTGCAGTTCTTATGTTTTTAAAAACATTATTTTGACAAAACATAAAAATACCTACACTAAATTCATGTAGGTATCATGTGGAGAGGACAACAAACCACTCCCACGAATGGCATGAATGGAGTCATTCATTCATGAGGGAGAGGGATTAGGTACCTTCAGTTCTTTCCACTGACATGCAAATTTTAATTCACACGTATAGCACCAGATCTTTTTAGTGGCCTTGTTTATTTGTTTAAATTGTTGGAAGGAGAAAACAAGACGATTTTAATAGACAGTTTCAGAAATACGAAAATCCAGGGACTAATATATTCCAGTTTATGACCAGCTAGCAATAGGTTCACCTGTCCTGCTGATGGACATTTAGTTTATTACCATTTTTCTACTGTTTCAACATTACTACATCTGTTTATTGACCATTACAAATTTTTCTTCTGTGACTTGTTTATTTTTCTTCTTTCTTTTTTGAGACTTTCCTCTTAATTTATTAATGTGTTTAATAGTTTGGTAACAGGTTTTTTTAATGTATAGTATATGCACTGTCAACCTCTTCTCATCAAAGTCTTGTTTGTTGCCTCTACTATGGAGCATTTGGTCAAATGTTTCATGTATTAAAAGCTCTGTCTGCTTGTGTGTATATATATATATATATATATATATATACATATATATATGTGTGTGGGGGCGGGGAGAGAGAGAGAGAGAGAGAAAGAGAGCACAATTCATTTATGTATCAACAGATAAAGGTTGCTTCTGCATCTTGGCTATTGCAAATA
>CAUYQG010202691.1:0-14280 GCA_963574415.1 Tarsius wallacei | reverse complement strand
CCCCCCGCCGTACAGTTGATCCCCCGGTTAATCTTTTCTCCTCGGAGTGTGGGGGGGGGCGGCCGGCCCCCCCCCCCCCCCCCCCCCCCCGTTCTACAACAGACAGGCCTATTTCTGTCTTGGGGACTTGCCATTCCCTCTGCTTAGAATGTTTTGTTCTCCACTCTGCCCTATCTTTGCATGGATGGTTTCTTTTTATCCTTCAGGCCTTTTGTACCTTAATGTGACTTTTCCTTACTTTCAGTTCATATTAGCATCCTTTCAGTCCTGGTCTTCTCTATCATATCCTTTTGTTTTTAAAAAACATAATATGTATTACTATATATCATCTTCATTTATATGCTTATCTGTACCTCCTAAAAAGTAAATTCCCTAAGAACAGGGACCTTGTTTATCTTATTTACTATTGTATCCTTGAGTTCCCAGAATCTGGGACATAACTGGTGCTCAATAATATTGTTGAATAAATTATCAAAGTCAAAAAGTCTTGTTTAAAACATATTTTCAAGATGTTTTTCTGGTTTTTATGTTGGCAGCATGCTTCTCACTTTTCTATATTTTGTTCTTTAATCAGTTTTCTTGTGCTGTTTTCTGAACCAGCCGACTTGCTTTTGACATACAGAATTTCTTTTCTTTGAGTGAATGCCCAGTAGTGTGATTGCTGGATTGTATTATGGTATTTCTACTTTTAGTTTTTGTTTTGTTTTGTTTTTCTTTTGAGGTGGTGTCTCACTCTGTCACCCAGGCTGAAGTGCAGAGGCACAATCACAGCTCATCGCAGCCTCAACCTCCTGGGGTCAGGGGATCCTTCCACCACAGCTTCCTGAGTAATTGGGACTACAAGTGTGTGCCACCATGCTCAGCTAATTTTTTTGTGGAGTCAAAGTCTCCCTATGTTACCCAGGCTGGTGTCAAACTCCTGGGCTCAAGCAGTCCTCTCACCTCAGCCTCCCAAAGTGTTGGGATAGCAGGTATGAGCCACCACCATACCTGGCTATTTTTAGTTTTTTGAAAAATCTCCATAGTGTTTTCCATAGTGGTTGTATTAATTTACATTCCCCTCAATAGTGCAAAAGAATTCTCTTTTTTACGTATCCTCACCAGCATCTGTTATTTTTTTGTCTTTTTATTAATAGTCAATCTAACTGGGGTGAAATGATATTTTATTGTGGTTTTGATTTACGTGTCCCTGATGATGAGTGATTTTGAGCTTTTTTTCACATACCTGTTGACCATTTGTATGTCTTCTTTTGAGAAATGTCTGTTCATGTCCTTTGCCCACTTTTTAATGGGATTATTGTTTTTTTTTAACTCTTGAAATATTTGCCTAAATCAGTGTCATGAAGTGTTTCCTCTATGTTTTCTTACAGTAGTTTTATAGTTTGGGGTCTTAAATTTAAGTCTTTTTTTTTTTTAGTCAGTATCTTGCTCTGTTGCCCAGGCTGGAGTGCAGTCATATGATATCATGGCTACTGTAGCCTCTACCTTCTGGGCTCAGGAGATTCTTCTACCTCAGCCTTCCAAGTAGCTGGTACTACAGATGCATACCACCACACATGGCTAATGTTTTGATTTATTGTAGAGATGAGGTTTTGCCAAGCTGCCCAGACTGATCTTGAGCCCCTGAGGTGTTGAGATTATAGGCACAGAGCCTGGTCACTGTGCCTGGCTTAAGTTTAAGTCTTTAATCCATCTTGAGTTGATTTTCTCTTTTTTTTGAGATGGGATCTCACTCTGTCACCCAGGCTGGAGTGTAGTGGCATGATCATAGCTCGCTGAAACCTTGAACTCCTGGGGTCAAGTACCTCAGCCTCCCGAGTAGCTAGGACTACAGGCATTCACCACCACGCCCAGATAATTTTTCATAGAGACGAGGTCTCACTTTGTTGATCAGGCTGGTCTTGAACTCCAGGCCTTAAGCAATCCTCTCATCTCAGCATCCTAAAGTTCTGGGTTTACAGGCGTAAGCCACCATACCTGGCTTTGAGTTGATTTTTATATATGGTGGAGAGAGAGAGGTCCAGTTTCAGTCTTCTGCATATGGATAACCAACCTTCCCTGCAACACTTACTGAATAGGGTGTCCCTTCCCCAATGTATGTTCTTGGCACTTTTGTTAAAAATAGTGTGCTGTAAATATATGGATTTATTTCTGGGTCCTCTGTTCTCCTCCATTGGTCTGTGTGTCTGTTCATATTAATACCATGCTGTTTTGGTTACTATAGTTTTATAATATGTTTTGAAGTAAGATGGTAGTAGTATGATATGATGCCTTACACTTTGTTCTTTTGCACAGAATTGCTTTGGCTATTCAGGCTATTTTCTAGTTCCATGCAAATTTTAGGATTTTTTTCTAATTCTATGAAAAATGACATTGGTATTTTGATATGGATTGCTTTGAGCAATATTGTCATTTTAACTAGATCATTTCTTCCAGTTCATAAGCATGAGGTGTCTTTCCATTAGTTTGTGTCCTTTTCAATTTCTTTCATCAGTGTTTTACAGTTTTCCTTGTAGAGATTTTTCACTTCCTTGGTTAAATTTATTTCTTTTTCTTTTTCTTTTTTTTGGGTAGCTATTGTAAATGGGATTGCTTTGTTAATTTCTTTTTTTAGCTGTTTCATTATAGAAACAGTAGTATAGAAATACTACTGATTTTTGTATGTTGATTTTGTATCCTGTAACTTTATTGAACTAATCTATCAAGTCTAGGAGTTTTGGTGGACCTTTGAGGCTTTTCTAGATATATTACCAGCAAAAAAGGACAATCTGAATTCCTCTTTTTCAGTTTGGATGTCTTTTATTTCTTTCTCTTACCCGATTGCCCTGGGTAGGACTTTTAGTGCTGTATTAAATAGGAGCGGTGAAAGCAGGCATCCTTTGACTGCTTCCAGATGTTAGAGGAAAGACTGTCAGCTTGGTTAGTCTAGCTAGTGGCTTATCAATTTTGTCTTTTTAAAGTGCCAACTTTCATATTGTTTATCCTTTGTATTGTTTTTTTTTCAGTCTCTATTGTGTTTAGTTCTACTCTAATCTTGATTTCTTTCCTTATGTTAATTTGGGTGTTTGGTTTGTTCTTGCTTTTCTAGTTTCTTGACATATATTATTAGGTTTTTTATTTGAAATATTTATGCTTTTTTGATGTAGGATTTTATTGCCATAAACTTCCCTCTTAGCACTGATTTTTTTGTCTCCCACAGGTTTTGTTTTTCCATTTTCATTCATTTTAAGACATTTAAAATTTTTCCATTTTAATTTCTTCATTGACCCAGTGGCCATTCAGGAACATATTGTTTAATTTCCATGTTATTTGTATAGTTTCAAAGTTCCTCTTGGTATTGATTTCTAGTTTTATTTCATTGTGATCTAAGAAGATACTCGAAATGAATTAGATTTTTAAAAATTTGTTGAGACTTATTTTGTGGTCTAACATACAATCAGTCAATCCTGGAAAATGTCCAGCAGTTGTTGGATAAAATGTTCTGTAAATGTCTGTTTCATCTTATTGGCTTATGGTACAGTTTAAATCCAATGCTTCTTAGGTGATTTTCTGCCTAGGTGATCTGTCAAGTGTTGAGAGTGGAGTGTTGAAGTCCTCCACTATTGTTGTGTTAAAGTCTGTATCTCTCTTTAGAGACTGTATCATTTGCTTTATGAATCCATATGCTCCGGTGGTGGGTGCATATATATTCAGAATTATTATATCCTCTTGCTGCATCAGTCTCTTTCTCTTTATAAAATAACTTGTCTTTTTTTTTTTTAACTGTTCTTGACTTAAAGTCTATTTAATCTAAGTATAGCTATTCTTGCTTACTTTTTGTTTTCATTTGCATGGAAAAATATTTTCCATGTCTTTGTTTTGAGTCTATATGTGTCTTTAATGGTAAAGTGCATTCCTTGTAGTCAACATATAGTTGGATCATGTTAGTTTTTTAAAGAAATCCATTTAGCCAGTCTGTATCTTTTAAGATGAGAATTTAATCTATTTACATTCAAGGTTATTACTAATATGTGAGGTTTTATTCTTGTCATTTGTTAATTGTGTTCTGGTTGTTTTGTATGTTTGTTGTTCCTTTCTTTTTCTGTTATTGTTTGTCATTGTGGGTTGTTGGTTTTTTGTAATGACACCATTTGAGTCCTTTCTCTTCCTTATTTGTTTAGTTTACCAGTGAGTTTTATACTTTTGTTTCTTCATAATGGTAAATGTCACCCTTTTTACCTTCAGATTTAAAACTTCCTTGAGCATTCTTGTAGAGCTGGTCTAGTGGTGTTTGCTTGTCTGGGAAAGACTTTATTTCTCTTTTATTTGTGAAGGATTATTTTGCTGAATATTGCATCTTTTGTCTGTATGCAGTGGCTCACACATGTAATTCCAGTCTTAGGAGGCTGAGGTGGGATGATATTTTGAGGTTAGGAGGTCAAGGTCAGCCTGGGCAACATAACAAGACCCTGTTACTTAAAAAAAGTTAGCTGGACATGGTAGCAGGCACCTGCAGTCATTGCTACTCAAGAGATAGGGTGGGAAGATTGCTTGAGCTCAAGAGTTCAGGGCTACAGTGAGCTATGATTGAGCCACTATACTCCAGCCTGGGTGATAAAGTGAGAACCTGTCTCTTTAAAAACAAAAATAAAAAATAAATAAAATAAGCATCATTGAGTGGCAGTTTTTTTCTTTTTGCATTTTGACTGTGGGATGTCATCCCATTCTCTCTTGGCCTGTAAAGTTTGTGCTGTGAAATGTGCTGTTAGTCTGGTTGGGGTTCCTTTATAGATGAGTAGATGCTTTTCTATTGCTGTTAAAATCCTCTTGTCTTTGTCTTTAGACAGTTTGATTATAATGTGCTATGGACTAGACATTTTTTGCATTTTATCTGTTTAGGGCTCTCTGAGCCTTCTGTATCTGAATGTCTAAGTCTCTTGGTAGACTTGGGAAGTTTCATTTATTATTTTGTTACATGTGCTTGGGTCATGAGGGTAGATCCTTCATGAATGACTTGGTGCTAATCCTTTCATTCTTTCTTTGCCCTCAGGGACTCCAAAAATTCAAATATTTAGTAAATGTATGTTGACCCAAATGTCACGAAGGCTTTGCTCATCCTTTTTAACTCTTTAAAAAAAATTTGTCTCACTGGATTATTTTAAAAGAGCTGACTTCAAATTCTGAAATTATTTTTTCTGCTTGATCTAGTGTATTGTTGAAACTTTTGAATGCAGTTTGTATTTTATTCAGTGAATTCTTCAGTTTCAGAATTTCCATTTAGTTCTTTTTGTGTATGTGTGTGATTTTCATTTTTTAAAAAATCTCCTTGGTAAACTTCTCATTCATATCCTGAATTGTTTTTCTAATTTTTGTGTGTGTTGTTTTTCAGAATTCTCTTGTATGTCATTGAGTGTCTCTAAATCTGGGATTTCTGAATTTCTTTTTGATTGGTATCTGTTGCTTGAGAATTATGATGTTCCTTTGGAGGTGTCATATTTTCTTGCTTATTCATGTTTCTTGTGTTCTTATGTTGATGTCTGTGCATCTGGCATAACCATTGCTTCTTCCAATTTTTTGAATTTGCTTTTATAGAAGAGGATTTTTTGCTAATGATATATTTATGGTATTGGTTGGGTAGATGTAGAAGAGCATTTTGCATTGCTATAAAGGAATACTTGAGGCTGGGTAATTATTATAAAGAAAAGAGGTTTATTTGGCTCACAGTTCTGCATGATGCCCAGCATCTTCTGATGAGACCTCAGAAAGTTAGCAATCATGGTGAAAGGCAAAAGGAAGGCAGGTATATCACATGGTGAGAGTGGAAGCAAGAGGCCCTTCTAAACAATCAGTTCTTGCATGAACTAATACAGCAAGAACTCATTCACTCATTACCCCAAGAAAAGCACCACGTCATTCATGAAGGATCTACCCTTATGACCCAAGCACCTCCTATTAGACCTCACCTCCAAAACTGGTAATCACATTTCAACATGGGATTTGAGGGGACAAACATCCAAATGATATCCAAACTGGATGCATGCAGTAGTATTGTTTCTTCATAATTTCTTTCTCTGTAAACAGAGGCAGTGGCATCTATGATTTCCTTGGTGATTTAAGTGTAGTTATTAGTGGAGACTATGGTGAAGTTTTGCTGGGGATTGGGATGCCAAGTGTGTCTGTCAGTCTTTGGGCCCTAGCAGTGGCAGCAGTGCTCTGAGCTTGACTGTCATTGAGCTCCAGACTGGTATATGCTGACTCCAGTGTTAGTGGGGCTAGGCAGGCTGGTTCTTGGGTCTCTGTGGTTTGTTCGAATGCCAGTAGTGGCAGTGGTGGGCTGGGCCTGTGAGTGGATTCTTTAGCCCCTGGACAGCAGGTGTGATATGGGGAATGGAAGTAGCAGTGGTGGGGCAATTAACTGGAATGCAAGTCGTCTGAGCTGGTATTGGTGGTAGCTGCAGTGGGTTGGGTAGGCCAGTCAGTCCCCTGGTCTATAGGTGGCCCCTGTGGGTGGGTGCTAGCTTTGGTAGTATTGGCAGTTTGAGTCAGCCTGACCTCAGACCCTGGGAGCAGTGCTCAGGTGTCAACAGTTGTGGATTGGGTTGGGTAATTCCTAGCCCCCTCGATGATGTGCTGAAGTACTAAGGGCATGGGTCTGAGCTGGCAGATTTGTCCTTGGGCTCCCTAGTAGTGTGTTCAGGTGCTGGCTGTGATAGGCATGGATAGGGTGGTTCTTAGGCCACCAGCAGAATGCTCAAGTTGGGGAAGTGGCAGCTGTGCTGTGGGCCTGCCACCAGGGAGAGTGTGACCACTCAGTGGGAGCAGGAAAGGCGGTAGCTTTAGGACTCACAATTTTCTCGTGCCTTGGTCCCACAGTAGCCTGCAGCAACAGCAGTGGGATTTGTCCTTGGGGGTATGTGAAAGTGCTCAGCTTCCCTTCTACTTTCTTGGCCTGGTGGCAGTAGCAGTAGCCCCTGGGCAGGACATAGTCTTTTGGGGATTGGGCTTTCAGAATGGTGCTTTGTGGCAGAACTCAGGCCTCTGTCACAGCATGAGCTCCCTCTCTGGAGCAATTCTTCCGCACAATCTCTAGGCAGCTTCCTATGTTAGTCTCGAAACCAGTGAGAGTCAAGGGACTCTCCCATAGTAGGACTGTAAAACTCTGTGGTGAGAGTTTGGTCCATCGGGAGTTGCTCACTTACTCTGTCCCTGTGTTAGGGAGCTTCTCCTGAATCCCAGCTGATGCTGGCCAAGCAGGCTGCCTCGCTTCCCCCTCCCTTCTTGCTTCCAGTGCTTCCCACTACTTCTCTGTTGAACTCCAGTGTTTTCTCTTAGGGCTCTGTTTGAAGTATGAATATCTGTTTGCTATTTTGGTTCTCTATGAAGGAAGCATATACTAGCTGCATCTAGTGGACCATCTTGAACCAATCCCCTCATGTTTTTTCTGGAGCCACTTCTTTCCTTAGAACCTTTTCTTTGGAGTAGGGATGAGGTGGAGATTATAGCCATTCCATACATTTTCTTACTATTTTAAAAATATTTGTGGCCTATGATTGTTCCTCCTTTATTATTTGGTTTCTTCGCCCTTTAGTTTTAAATTGCTTTTTTTCTTTGAAAAAAATTTGAAATGTTCATATCACAGAATTTGTGATATGGTTTTACTCTCCTTCCAACCCAGCCCTCAGCAATTTTTGTAGTCTGCAGAAGTAATAAAGATATTTCCATTGTAGAGGGTATAAATTATATCAGGAATCAGTTTACAAAAGAGAAAAAAATCAGACATGTTTAGAAATAGTGCTTAAAATATAAGAAATGTAATGAAAATAACTTGTCAAATTTACAAAGAAAAACAAAACCAATATATTGAGGATGTAGTAAAAAAAAATACATTCAATGTGTTTTCTGAGAATTTGTTAAACTTTGTGGAAAACTATGTGGTAATATGTTTCAGATTCTTAAAAATATTTGTTTTCTTTCAGACAACATTCCAATTTGTCCTAAGTAAATAATCAGAATTTGTATATAAAAATAGCAAAAAGATGTTAGCATTAATATAAACACTAAACTGGAAACTGATGAAAATGTTGATCAGTAGATAAATGTTTAAGTGTACTTAGAAAATGCTTATTACTAAAGCAGAATACTAAACTATCTACGTTATGTGATCCTAGTTTTATAAGAAAAGTATATAATAAAGGAGAATGAGAGGAAATCCTCACTTTAAATTTTATTTTTTATAATATTTATGTATTTCTTCAAATATTCCATAATATTTTTACATTTAGAAGAAAAATATATAAGGTTAAAATATCTAATCTGTGATGGTACCAGAGGTTGGAAAGAGGAGGAGAATGAAGAAAGGTTGGTTGGTGGGTACCAAAATACAGTCAGAAGAAAAATGTGCGGTGTTCTGTGTAGCATAAGAGCATTACTATCATTAACAATAACTTATTTTATGTTTTGAAAAATATAGAAGATTTGAAATGTTCCCCACAACATGAAGAAATTTTAAATGTTTGAGTTGATAGATATTCTAATTACCCTGATTTGTATGCACGTGTAAAAATAGCACATGTACTCCATAAATATGTACAATTATTATGGATCAATAAAAGATATGTATTCTGGATTAAAGAAATATAAAGAAAACACTTGAATGCAAATTTGTGAAGTGTTAAATTCATAAGAAGATAACAATAAGAGTTTAAAGTGATATGATAGCTAAAATATTAAGACAATAATGTAAGCTAAGAGTGAACAATATAAACTAATTAAAACCAAATGGTAAAAGATGGAATAATAAAGTGATAAAATATGCTTAAATGAAGCAGAGAATAAAATAATCTAGGATTAATGAATTTTTAAAATAAAATCACACTAAGATGGAAGAAGGAAACCAAATTAAATCTTTTTTTTTTGCATCAGAGTCTCACTTTTTGAGTGCAGTGATATGATCATGACTTACTGCAGCCTTAATTTCCTGGGCTCAGGTGATCCTTCTGCCACAGCCTCCTGGGTAGCTGGAAATGCAGGCGTGAACCACCATGTCTGGCTTATTTAAAAAAAATTTTTGTAGAGACAGGTCTTACTATGTTATCTAGGCTGGTCTTGAACTCCTATGCTCAAGCAACCCTTTTGCCTGGGTCTTCCAAAGTGCTAGGATTACAAGTGCAAGCCACCCCAAATTAAATCTTGACATTAACATCCTTAAAAATTACTGCTGAGGAAGTTTCACAGCTTTAATGCCTTTCTGCAGATTGCTGAGGGATAGGAGACAGTATCTACTTAATGATGTCATTTTTCTCCTGCTTCTCATGTTTGAAAAAGCAGCTGTTCTTAGATATTTTAAAGGAAATTTAAAAGAGGTTTTGTTTTTTCATTCTATCATAATTTTGAAATTCCTTAGTTATTTGGTGAAACTCTTGAGTATAAAATGCTTTGATCATTGTTATAATCAAGAAGTGTTTGTTTGTAAAAGCAGAAAGCCATTTAAAAAGGCTTAAGTGAAAGGGTAGGAGAGTTGAAATCTTGAAAGGGAATTTCAGTTCATTCAGTTACCTGTAGCCTCATGGAAACAGCTCCCAGGAATCAGCTAGTTTGTTCCCACATCTTTGCATGTTTCCTTCTCTCTTATTCATTGTAAACTGACTTTCCCCTCACACATAAACTTGTACATGGCCTCATCATAACCATCTCAAAATGATAGCTTTAGACCTAGAGTCTATGACTTCTGGCTCTCCTACTCACAATTAAGTGTTCATGTTCTAATTACAAATCTCCAGGAGAGAGTATCTAATTACTCTAGTCATTTGTGTTCTGGGAGTGGGATTTGGAGTGAAGAAACAGGGTTAAAAATTGCAAAGGATCTGTCCCTTCCAGTATCATAAGCAGCGTAGGTTCTCAAGTAAATTATTTGGCATCTCTGGTACACATCATGAATAATTTTTAAAATATATAATGTGAATAATTACAGAGTAAAGCAAAAAGATTTCTTTTTTTTAGCCTGACAGCGTCTTCCACACTACTTGTGAATTATGTAAGCACATCTCTCTTCTTTTGATAGTGGAAGCTTCATAGAGCGATCACAATATGAGCACATGCTGACTTCTAGATAGAACTCCCTTAAATGAATGAATTTCTGTATTTAAGATTTCATTTTTTATTTTATAGAAAATGTTATCAAATGTGACTTTAATTCTACCCCTTAAAAATTAAATAAGTATGGTATTTCACATTTTAAAATAAGTCCATTCATGCAATATAGACATCAAAACTTAAGATTTTAGGAAAATTGCTCTTGTTCTATGTACATTTCTAGCATCAATTCCTGTATAATTTTAAAATCTGTAATCTTTTTAGCATGCAGAGTAAGTAGATTATGAAATACTGAAGGATTAAGCTTCACTGTCTTGTGTCAGATTAATCCCTCATATATAGATCATCACTTGACCTGACAGAAATGTGGCTGCAATTCAGCAAAAAAGCTCAGTGTGTAAGAAACACATTTCATTATTTTATGTAGGATGAATGCTGTGCTTCTTGACTGCTTATACAATTGTCCAAATTAAATTTCAATAAACCTCATAAACACACATTTTCCTTAGAGTTTCAGAGGGATTTATGGAAAAGGTATCTCTGATAGCTTATGTGATGAAATAGAACAATTAAATATACTGGTCTGTGCTGATTCTTCCCACTTTATTGGGATAACTCAGTAAGGATAATTTTTTTATATTTTACGTTTTTATTTTAAAGTTGTGGGGTATAAGTCAGGATTGCATACATAAGGGATTTAGGTACAGGTGAAGTTGTAGGCCCCCCACTAAACCTCACTTCACCGGATTAGGATCAGACACGCTTATTATTATTATTATTATTATTATTTTTTGAGTTGGAGTCTCACTCTGTCGCCCAGACTGGAGTGCCGTGGCCGCTCCCGGCCACCGCAGCCTTGACCTGCTGGGCTCCAGCGATCCTTCCGCCTCAGCCTTCCAAGTAGCTGGAACTACAGGCGCGCTACCACGCCCAGCTGATTTTTTGATTTATTGTAGAGATGAGGTCTTGCTTGCCCAGGCGGGTCTCGAACCTGCGGGCTCAGGCAATCCACTCACCTCAGCCTCCCAAAGGCGCGGGATTACAGGCTGAGCCACCGAGCCCGGCTCACGCTTATTAATTTTATGTGCCCCTGCTCTCCCCTGGTAGTGTCTTCCTACTGCCAATCCCTTTTTTGTAGTATTATGATAGGTGTTCAGGGTCCACTTATGAGTGAGAACATGTGGTACTCAGATCTTTGTTTCTGTGATAGATCACTGATTATGATAGACTCCAAATCCATCCAAAGTTCATAATTTTGTCCTTCTTTATGGCTGAATAATATTCCATTGTGTATATGTACCACTTTTTAAAATCCAGTCCAGTTTTGATGGGCAGTATGGTTGGTTCCATGTTTTTGCTATTGTGAATAGTGCTGAAGTAAACATGTGAGCAGACATATCTTTTTTGTAGAATGATTTGTGTTTCTCTGGGTATATTCCTATAAGGGGGATTGCAGAGTCATATGGAAGGTCAATTTCTAGTTCTTTTAGAAATAGCCAAACTGTTTCCCATAGAGTAGAATTAGTTTGCATACCCACCAAAAGTGTAGAAGCATTCCCTTTCCTACACATCCTCGCCAGCATCTGTTGTTTTTTGTTTCATTGATGACCATTCTTACTGGAGTTAGGTGGTATCTCAATGTGGTTTTGATTTGCATTTCTCTGATGACTAGTGAGGCTGTGCATTTTTTCATGTATCTGTTGGCTGCTCTTCTTTTGTCCTTTTTTTTTTTTTTTTGAGTTGGAGTCTCACTCTTGTTGCCCAGGCTGGAGTACAGTGGCATGCTCATGGCAACAGCAGCCTCAACCTGCTGTACTCTGGCGATCTTCCACCTCAGCCTTCCGAGTAGCTGGAACTACAGATGTACGCCACCATGCCTGACTAGTTTTTTATGTGATTTATTGTAGAGATGAGGTCTCACCAAGTTGCCTAGGCTGGTCTCAAACCCCTGGGCTCAGGCAATCCTCTCGCCTCAGCCTCCCAAAATGCTGGGTTTACAGGCTGAGCTACTGCACCGGCCATTTTGTCCTTTTTTTTTTTTTTTTTTGAGCTGGAGCCTCACTCTGCCTCCCAGGCTGGAGTGCCGTGGCATACTCATGGCTACCCAGTGTCGACCTGCTGGGCTCCGGTGATCCTTCTGCTTCAACCTTCCAAGTAGCTGAAACTACAGGTGCGTACTACCACACCCAGCTTATTTTTTATTTATTGTAGGGACGAGGTCTTGCCAAGTTGCCCGATCTGGTCTTGAACCTGCAGCCTCCAGCAATCCACTCGCCCTGGCCTCCCAAAGTGCTGGGGTTACAGGCTGAGCCTCTGAGCCCGGCCTGTCCACTTTTTAATGCAATTGTTTGTTTTTTTCCTTTTGGCATGTTTGAATTCCTTGTAGATCCTGGATGTTAGGCCTTTGTCAGATATGCAGTTGGCAAATATGTTTTCCCCACTGTGAGAGTGGGCTGTCTCCCCACTATCTTGATGGTTTCTTTTGATTTGCATAAGCTTTACAGTTTGATGAGGTTCCACTTGTCTATCATCTCTTATGGCATGGGCATCTGGGATTTTGATCAGGAATTGGATGCCTATTACAATTTCCATAAGAGTGTCTCCAAGTATTTCTAAGATTCTTGTAGTTTGAGGATTTATGTTTAGGTCTTTGATCCATTTGGAGTTAATTTTTGAGTATGGTGATAGGTAGGGGTACTGTTTCATTCTTCTGCATGTGATCAGTCAGTTTTCCTAGCACCATTAACTGAATAGGTTCTCCTCTCCCAGGGGTTGTTGGTGGAGGCTTTATGGAAGATGAGTTGGTTGAGATTGAGGTTTTGGTTCCAAAATCTCTATCCTGTTCCATTGGTCTATATGTCTGTCCTTGTACCAATACCAGGCTGTTTTGACTACTGTAGCCTTATAGCAAAGTTTGAAGTCTGGAAGTGTGATACCTCCAGCTTTGTTTCTTTTGCTGAGGATTGTTTTGGCTATTTGTGGTCGTTTATGTTTCCATTTGAATTTCTGTATTGTCATTTCCAGGTCTGAGAAGAATGATGTTGGTAACTTAATGGGTATTGCGTTGAATCCATAGATTGCCTTTGGTAGAATGGACATTTTAATAATGTTGATTCTTCCAATACATGAGCACAGAATATTTTCCATTTGTTTGTGTCTTCTTGGATTTCTTTGAACAGTGTTTTGTAGTTCTCATTGTAAAGGTCTTTCATTTCTCTGGTTAGGAAAATGCCAAGGTATTTCATTTTTTTTGTGGCTATTGTGAATAGGCTTGTGCTTTTAATTTGGGTCTCTGCCTGCTTGTTGTTGTTGTATAGGAATGCAACTGTCTTTTGCATATATATTTTGTACACTGAGACTTTACCAAAGTCCTTTATCAGTGCAAGCAGGTTTTGACAGATTCGCTTGGATTTTCAAGGTATAGGATCACATCATCAGCAAAGAGGGATAACTTGACCTCCTCTTTTCCTGTTTGGATACCCCTGATTTCCTTCTCTTGTCTGATTGCCTGAGCTAGGACTTCCAACACAACGTTGAACAAGAGGAGTGAGAGTGGGCAACCTTGTCTTGTTCCAGTTTTCAGGGGAAATGTGTCCAGTTTCTGTCCATTTAGCAATATGTTAGCTGTGGGTTTATTGTAGATGGCACTTACTATTTTGAGGTATGTTCCTTCTATACTTAGGTGTTTGAGGGTTTTTATCAAGAAAGGATGCTGGATTTTATCAAAAGCTTTTTCTGCATCTAATGATATATCATGTGGTTCTTGTTTTTATATCTGTTGATGTATTTAATTACATTTAGGGTCTTGCGGTTGTTGAACCAGCCCTGCATCCTGGGGATGAAGCTTCCTTGGTTATGGTGGATGATTTTTGAGATATGTTTTTGGATCTGATTTGCTAGAATCTTGTCAAGGATTTTTGCATCTACATTCATAAGGGATATTGGCCTGTAGTTCTCTTTTTTGTTGGATCTTTACCCGGTTTGGGTATCAGTGTGATGTTAGCTTTGTAAAATGATTTGGGGAGAATTCCATCTTTCTCAATTGCCTGGATTATTTTCAAAAGGATTGGTATCAGCTCCTCCTTGTACGTTTTATAGAATTCTGCTGGAAAGCCATCTGGTCCAGGGCTTTTTCTTATAGGTTGGTTTCTTATGACAGAGTCCATTTTCTGGGTTGTTAATGGTCTATTTAGTGTCTCAATATCTTCT